>OZ020494.1:0-17084 GCA_963971405.1 Psococerastis gibbosa | reverse complement strand
AAATTATTATAATAAATACTCATAATAAAATAAATATAAATATAGAAATATAAAAATTAAATTCCTCAATTTTAAATCTATTCTTAGATAAATTTATTAAAATACCGTAAATTCCTTGACCACCAACTAGCTCCCCCCATCCTAAATCAATTATTTTTAAATAAAAATATCCCATATTTAAAGGGAATATATTAATCAAGTAAGTAGAAATATAAGGTAAAAACCATATTTCACCTAGAATGCTTTTCATGTACATAAAACTCTTTTTGTTTAATCTTATAGCTCTATATTTACCCAAAAAAAATCCCACAAATATGCCGCATAAGCAAACCACCAGCGTTAGTAGCTTAGAGTACAGCCCTAAAATAATTCCTCTAAAATCTATAAATATTAGCCACATCATTATAGAACCTCCAATAATAACTATAAAAACTATTACAATTATACTAAAAAGCATTAAATAATCTTCGTCATTAAAACAATGATAAGGCATTAATTTAAAGGAATTAACTATTCTAAAATAAATTAAACGGAATGTATAAACAACTGTTAATATAGTAGACAAAAAATATAAAAAATAAATAAGACTATTTATATTAAACATCAAAATATTTTCTAAAATCAAATCCTTAGAATAAAATCCAGCCAAAAATGGCATACCACATAAAGATAAGTTAGACATGTTAAAATAAATTCTCAGCAAGGGACTCTGTCTCATTAGAGAGCCTATATACCGAATATCTTGAGAATCCTTCATCCCATGAATAATATAGCCGGCACATATAAACAATAGAGATTTAAATAAAGCATGAGTTAGCAAATGAAAAAAACAAAATTCAGTTATTCCTAAGCATAAAGTTCTAATTATTAGTCCAAGTTGACTTAATGTAGATAAAGCAATAATTTTCTTTAAGTCATACTCAAAAATAGCCCCTAACCCTGATATAAATATAGTTAAGACAGAAACTACAACCATAAAACTACAAATAAAACTGTACTTAAAAATATAATCAAACCGAATTAATAAGTAGACTCCCGCCGTAACTAAAGTTGATGAATGAACTAACGCAGAGACAGGAGTAGGCGCCGCTATAGCAGCTGGCAACCAAGACGAAAAAGGAATTTGAGCACTCTTAGTTATCGCAGCCAATAATATAAATACCCCGATAATATAAAATGTATTATCAGAATAATTAAAATAGAATAAATAATTTCAACTACCAAAATTAATTATTCAAGCAATTCCCATTAAAAGCATTACATCTCCAATACGATTAGTTATCGCTGTAACCATCCCAGCATTATAAGACTTAATGTTTTGGTAATAAATAACTAAACAATAAGAGATTAATCCTAACCCATCCCACCCTAATAAAATTCTAATTAAATTAGGTCTAACAATCAGCAGTATTATTGACAATACAAAAAAAAAAACTAATATAATAAATATTCTAGAATATTTATCAGATCCTATATAACTAATTCTATAACAAACAACAACAAAAGAAATCAATAAAACGAATCTTATAAAAGATCTAGATATTCAATCTATATAAACACATATTCTTACCCCCACTCCTCTAATCTCGAAAACTTCAAAATCAAATAAATAACTCTTATTATTAAAAATAAGATAAATGAAAACAATAAAAAAAAATAAAGATATTCTAAATAAAATACTTATAATAACAAAATTCATATTAAACTTTATATATATATACTTACATTATAAATAATTAAATAATTAATAATACACAGATTTGGCAAGTAATAATTATCTATATAATTAATTTTAATCATAATATTTCTGTTTATTTTAATCACCATTATTGCCAACCTAATAATAATTCTATGTATAATTTTATCAAAAAAATCATTATACGAACGAGAAAAATTCTCCCCCTTTGAATGTGGATTTGACCAAAAATCATCTTCTCGAATGCCATTTTCCTTACGGTTTTTTTTAATTACTATCATTTTTTTAATTTTTGACGTAGAAATCGCGCTAATTTTACCTGCAATTAACCAAATTAATTTATCAACAGCAAATCAATGATTAATAGTAAATACTGTATTCTTAATTATTTTGTTAATTGGCCTCTTCCATGAATGAAACCACGGAGCCCTAGAATGATCTAACTAATTAATTAAAGCCAAAAAGAGGCTTATCATTGTTAATGATATCAATGAAATATATTCTAATTAAAGAATTAATATGCCCCTGTTTAAGCTGCTAACTTAAAACCGAAACGGTTTAACTCCGTTTTTAATTCATTTATGTAGTTTACTTAAAATATTACATTTTCATTGTAAAGATATCACTTTTCATAAATATATCAAAGATAACCTACATCTTAAACACCACAAATTTATATTTTAATTAAACTACTTTGATAATTACAGCCATAAAACAATAATATCTCTATTTAAGATTAAAAGATTAAGAGGAACTCAATGAAGAAATAAAACTATAAATTCACGAACATTATTTCCGTAAAAACTATAAATTCTAAAAGAAATTTTTCCATGTTGTCTATAAGAAAATAAATACAGAGAATAGCCAGCTACAAAAAATCCTATTAATATTAAACACAAAAAGTTTAACTTTCTTCAAGAAATTAAAGAATTAATTAAACCAATTTCTCTTAGCAAATTTAAAGACGGCGGAGCCGCTATATTTATAACACAAAATAAAAATCATCACAAACTTATTTTTGGTAACAAATGAATTATACCTCGGACTAAAAGTAAGCTCCGCGAGGAAACCCGTTCGTAACAACAATTAATAAGAAAAAAAAGTCCTGAGGAACATAAGCCATGGCTTAATATCATTAATAAAGATATATTTATTCCTCAATAATTCATAGTTACAGCCCCCCCCAATATAATTCCTATATGACCTACAGAAGAATAGGCAACTAATAATTTTATATCTCTTTGCCGCAAACAATTCAAACCAATCAATACTCCTCCGATTATTCTTAATAAAACAAAAACTATTCTAAACTTAATTAAAATATTCTTTAACAAAATAGAAAATCGGAGGATTCCGTACCCCCCTAACTTCAACAAGACCCCTGCAAGAATTATAGACCCAGCAACAGGAGCTTCTACATGTGCTTTTGGAAGCCACAGATGAACTAAAAATATAGGTAGTTTTACTAAAAACCCTAAATATAATCCCATTAAAAAAAATAAATTTATATATAATTTATTGTATATTAAAAAATAAAAACTAAACGTAAATATATACTTATACAAATAAAAAAGAATTAACAGCAAAGGTAAAGAAGCAAAAAGGGTGTATAGAAGTATATACACACCAGCCTGAATCCGCTCTCTCTGGTATCCCCACCCTAAAATTAGTATAAATGTAGGAATTAATCTTCTTTCAAAAAATAAATAAAATATAAAATAATTTATTATACTAAAACTTATAAATAAAAAAATAACTATAAACAATAAAACTAAAATAAATTTATCACAAAAAAACTTTGTTCTCTTTACAAATTCTCTCCCTACCAACATAAGTATACAGATTCATATTCTAAGTATAATTAATATATAAGATATCAAATCTAAGCCTATAATATTATTCAATTTTTCTAAAAAATGAAAATCTCTTAATTCAAGTATAAATATAAATCTAATTAACCCTAGCAAAAATTGTGTTAATCCTCATCCTAGGCGAAATAAAGGAACCATAAATAAAATTATCAAACCATATTTTAACATTTCAGTAAACTCATATTCTGGTAAAAGTCGTTACCTACAGAACGTACTAGTGACACTAGTAAAGACAACCCAAAAGCTCCTTCGCAAACACAGAAAGTTAAGTAATACATTAAAACATATTTCTCGCTGAATATCCACAAATTAAACATTAATATAAAAAAAATAATTAATCTTATAAATTCCAAACTTACTAATATAACCAATAAATGATTATTTTTTATAGAAAATTTATACAAGCCAGTAAAAAAAAATAAAAGAAATAATATAAATATTTTTATTAAAATAGTTTTAATAATTTAAATTAAAATACTGGTCTTGTAAGCCAGAAATGAAGAAATTTCTTAAAACTCAAGATAAAATAGATTAATTTATCATTAATCTCCAAAATTAATATTTTATTTAAACTATATCCTGTATTACTTATATTTATTTATTTCTGGCTATATTTCTAAATATAATTTTTTATATCTTAATAAATCCACTTTCCTTAGGACTAACCTTAATCCTCCAAACATTATTGCTAAGACTCCTTTTGGGCACGATAGCATCCTCCTTCTGGTTCCTTTACTTGCTAGTTTTAATTTTTATCGGTGGAATACTAGTCTTATTTATTTATGTAACCTCTATTTTCCCAAATGAAAAATTCTCATTTAGACAAAACATTATTTTTATTTTACTCATGTCAATTTCTTTCCTAGCAATAATTTTGTTTATTGTGAGCACAAACTTTATCGTAACCCTGAACTTAAACTATTTAGAAAATATTTTAACCATAAAATCAAATACAGTTATACTAAGAACCGTTAAAATCTTCAATACCCAAGGTAACCTAATTTTAATTTTTTTAGTTAATTATTTGTTATATTGTATAATAATTGTTATTAAAATAACAGCATTTTTTAAAGGACCTTTACGGAAAATAATTTAATGTTTAAACCATTACGTTCAACGCACCCTCTTATTAAAATCATTAATAATTCATTAATTGATTTACCCTCACCGTCTAATATTTCTACAATATGAAATTTCGGTTCCCTTTTAGGCCTATGTTTAAGCGTCCAACTAATTACAGGTATCTTTTTAGCTATACACTACACAGCGGATATTAACATAGCATTTTCGAGTATTGTTCATATCTGTCGTGATGTAAATAACGGGTGACTACTTCGTACCATCCACGCCAATGGCGCCTCATTCTTCTTTATTTGTCTTTATACTCATATTGGTCGAGGTATTTATTACGGTTCTTATAACTTATTATTTACATGAATAATTGGGGTTATTATCTTATTTCTAGTTATGGGTACAGCATTTATAGGCTATGTTCTACCTTGAGGACAAATATCATTTTGAGGGGCAACCGTTATCACCAATTTAGTCTCAGCCATCCCCTATTTAGGGACATCAATTGTTCAATGAATCTGGGGAGGCTTCGCTGTTGATAACGCTACATTAACACGATTTTTTACTTTCCATTTTATTTTACCTTTTATTGTATTAGCCATAGTAATTATTCATTTATTATTTTTACACCAGACAGGATCCTCAAACCCTTTAGGCCTAAAAATAAATATTGATAAAATTTCTTTCCACCCTTATTTCTCATTCAAGGATATTCTGGGGTTCCTAATTATACTTCTAGTCTTAACGTTACTAACACTCGTATACCCATATATATTAAGAGACCCAGATAATTTCATTCCAGCAAACCCTTTAGTAACTCCTGTTCATATCCAGCCCGAATGATATTTTTTATTTGCCTATGCAATTTTGCGCTCAATTCCTAATAAACTAGGAGGTGTAATTTTTTTAATTTTATCAATCGCAATTTTATTTATCCTCCCTTTTTCACAAAAAAACTTAATTAAAGGATACCAGTTCTTCACTATTAATAAACTATTATTTTGGGCTTATGTAAACTTAATCATTCTTCTAACATGAATCGGAGCCCGTCCTGTAGAAGACCCTTATATTTTTATTGGTCAATCTTTAACATTAGTTTATTTTCTTTACTTTTTAATTAACCCAATCATTATAACAAACTGAACAAAATCTCTAGGAATCTAATTGATTAGTCCAAAAAAAGACAATTGTTTTGAAAACAATAAATGATTTTTAAATAAATCATCAATTTAACAAAATTTTAGTCCTAAAATACTATCAAAGTAATAAAAATTTTTAAACTAAAATAAAAAACTAAATATAATAAAGATACCGGCAAAAAACTTTTCCAACATAAATTCATTAATTTATCATATCGATACCGTGGTAAAGTCCCGCGAGCCCAAATAAAAGAAAAAGAAATAAATCTTACTAAAAAAAAAAATAACATCCCAGTTGTGTCACCCCCCAAATACATCAATACTAAAATTAATCTTATTAATAAAATTCCCGCATATTCTGCCAAAAAAATTAATGCAAACCCACCACTTCTATACTCGATATTAAACCCAGAGACCAACTCAGATTCCCCCTCAGCAAAATCAAAAGGAGTACGGTTAGTTTCCGCTAATATAGAAGTAAATAATAAAAAAAATAAAGGAAATCTAGTAAATACAAACCAACAATAATATTGACCAAAAAAAAAATCTATAAAACTATAACTTCCACATAAAATAAGCATATTTATTATTAAAAACCCTAAGCTCACCTCATATGAAATAGTTTGAGCCACTGCTCGCAATCCTCCTAACAAAGAATAGCTAGAATTAGAAGACCAGCCAGCCACTATAACCCCATACACCCCTATTCTTAAACACATTATAAAAAATAAAAATCCAAAATTAAAATTAATTATAACGTATAAAAATGGCGTAACACTTCAAATAAAAAAAATCAAAAGAAAAGAAATTAAAGGACAAAAATAATAAACCAAATAATTAGACTTACTAGGGTATGTTATTTCCTTAGTAAATAATTTAATTGCATCTCTAAAAGCCTGTAAAATACCAAGCCAGCCAACCTTATTAGGACCCTTTCGAATTTGAATATACCCTAAAACCTTTCGTTCTAATAATGTCAAAAAGGCAACCCCCACTAAAACTAGAATTATTATCAATAAAAAAGACACTCCCCCGGTTATAAAATCTTTTAAAATTATCATTTAAAAATTAAATTTTATATTTGAATTCTAAATTCAACGCACTAATCTGCCAAAATGATAGTTTCATTCAAATGTAAATAAATTTTATATTTAGATTGTCCTTTCGTACTTAACTAAACAAATAAATTAAAGATAGAAACTGACCTGGCTTACGCCGGTCTGAACTCAAATCATGTAAGAATTTAATAGTCGAACAGACTAATTATATTAATTTCTACTCCAATATATTATCTTAATTCAACATCGAGGTCGCAAACTTTACTATAGATATGGACTCTTAAATAAAATTACGCTGTTATCCCTAAGGTAATTTAATCTTCTCTTTAAAAATTTTAGATCAGAAAATTCAATAATTTATGGTAATAGAGATTTAAGTTTTTTATTTTATAAAATCGCCCCAATTAAATTATTTAATTAAATAAAAATTTAAAACTTAATTTCAATAATAAAAATCTATAGGGTCTTCTCGTCTTTTAAAATAAACTAAGCATTTTCACTTAGAGTTAAAATTAAACTTAATAAAATAAAGAAAATTTAATTCTCGTCTAATCTTTCATACAAGTTCTCAATTAAAAAACTATTGATTATGCTACCTTTGCACAGTCAGTATACTGCGGCTCTTTAAATTATCAGTGAGCAGATTGGACTTTATATTTTACCAAAAAGACATGTTTTTGATAAACAGGCGAAATTAATTTTGTCGAGTTCCTATACTCAAATTTATAAATTTACTAATTTTAAAATAATAATTAATGTTAATTTTATTAAACATTATTTTTAAATAAGCTACTTAATGAAAATTATAAATCCATTTATAAGCTAATTTTTTTATAAAAATCTATTTATCCTAAACAATAATAATTCTAGAAATATAGCAAACAAAATTTCATTTAAAAATTATAAGAAATAAACTCCTTATAATTTTTCATAAAAATATTTTAATAAAACCATTTTAAACTCATTTTTATAATTAATTAAATTAATTTATTTAATAACTAGAATTATGGTTAAACGACTAACTTTTCATTTCTAATTATATATTAAATATTAATTTTTCTACATTAATAATTATATATAATTAAATCAAAACCATTCGAGATATACTTATATAAATTTTTATATTTAAACCCTGATACAAAAGGTACAAAAATTAATTTTTTTTCCTATAAATTAATTAAATTCAATTTATTTAGTATTAAACTATAATTAACCAAAATTATTTAATCCTATTTATTACAATAAATAATATTTTATATAATTAGTTATAAAAAAATGTATCATATAATAAATTCAATATTAGAAAAACTATTATAGTATCATTTTAATGTAAATAAATTGCTTTTAGTTAAGCTATTTCCTATCGTAATCCAGCTTCACTTTCCAGTAAAACTACTTTGTTTCGACTTGTCTCTAGATAAGAGAATGACGGGCAATATGTACATATATATTAACTTTATTCAAATAATTATTATAAAAAAAACTTTACTTACAAATCCAATTTAATAAAACTATTTCAATTTTAAACCAAAAATAATTTTATTGTAATACATTTTAACTTTAATATAGCCTGCACCTTGACCTGACTTATTTTAAATTGTAAAAAATAAAAAATATTTTAAAAAATTTTTTAAAGACGGAGATATACAAAATAAATTAATTAAAGTAAGATATACGCGGATTATCAATTAAAAAACATATTCCTCTAATTAGAATATACACCGCCAAATTCTTTAAGTTTCCTGTCCTAAACATTTACTACTCAAAATTACATTTACATTAATTATAATAGGGTATCTAATCCTAGTTTATTTTATTAATTTCCTTAAATTATTAAAATTTAACAAATAAAAATATAAAATTTAAATTTCACTTAAAATTATTTAAATTAAATAAACAAAATCAAAAAATTAAAATTTTAATAATATTAGATAGAAATGAATGTATAACCGCAGCTGCTGGCACAATCTTAACTATCCCTTAAATTTATTTCTATTACATTCAATTAATTTTAATAATACTAAATAATACAACATAGTTGATCTACATATAAATTATATTTACAAAATAATTATATCCAATATAAAGCAAGAATAAAACTTTAAATATTATATAATAACAACGGAATAACTATATTTTTATATAGCTCCTCCTCGTCTCCCCCAACCTAAGAAAGTTTTTTTATTCCAAACCCAACTTAAACTTCAGAAAGTTTTTTTATTCCAAACCCAACTTAAACTTCAGAAAGTTTTTTTATTCCAAACCCAACTTAAACTTCAGAAAGTTTTTTTATTCCAAACCCAACTTAAACTTCAGAAAGTTTTTTTATTCCAAACCCAACTTAAACTTCAGAAAGTTTTTTTATTCCAAACCCAACTTAAACTTCAGAAAGTTTTTTTATTCCAAACCCAACTTAAACTTCAGAAAGTTTTTTTATTCCAAACCCAACTTAAACTTCAGAAAGTTTTTTTATTCCAAACCCAACTTAAACTTCAGAAAGTTTTTTTATTCCAAACCCAACTTTAATTATTAAAAGTTTTAACCTAAAAGAAGAAAAAAAAACCATTTTAACATAAAAACAAGTCAAAACACCAAAAAAAGGGAAAAAAAAAGGAAAAAACTCCCCCCAAAACCCCCTATTATATACTTACAGTTTTTTTATATATATAAACTGTAAGTATATAATATTATATATATTTATTTTTAATCTTTATATAATTTAATTAATTAAATATATATATATATAGTCTTTATTTGAATATTTTATATATAATATATAAAACATATGTATTTTACATATATATTATATATTATTTTTCATTTATTTTTATTATTAATATATTTACTATAAATATATAAATGAATTATCTTTATATATTTATATATATAATATATATATTTATATATATATATATATATGTTATAAATATATTTCTATCTATTATTCTTTTTTATTTATTTTTATTTATATATTTATTATATATATATAAATTATATATATATATATATTCATATATATATATATATAATTATATATATATATATATGTTATAAATATATTTCTATCTATTATTCTTTTTTATTTATTTTTATTTATATATTTATTATATATATATAAATTATATATATATATATATTCATATATATATATATATAATTATATATATATATATATGTTATAAATATATTTCTATCTATTATTCTTTTTTATTTATTTTTATTTATATATTTATTATATATATATAAATTATATATATATATATATTCATATATATATATATAATTATATATATATATATATGTTATAAATATATTTCTATCTATTATTCTTTTTTATTTATTTTTATTTATATATCTATAATATAGCCTTAATTTTTAAAATATAGCCTTAATTTTTAAAATATAGCCTTAATTTTTAAAATATAGCCTTAATTTTTAAAATATAGCCTTAATTTTTAAAATATAGCCTTAATTTTTAAAATATAGCCTTAATTTTTAAAATATAGCCTTAATTTTTAAAATATAGCCTTAATTTTTAAAATATAGCCTTAATTTTTAAAATATAGCCTTAATTTTTAAAATATAGCCTTAATTTTTAAAATATAGCCTTAATTTTTAAAATATAGCCTTAATTTTTAAAATATAGCCTTAATTTTTAAAATATAGCCTTAATTTTTAAAATATAGCCTTAATTTTTAAAATATAGCCTTAATTTTTAAAATATAGCCTTAATTTTTAAAATATAGCCTTAATTTTTAAAATATAGCCTTAATTTTTAAAATATAGCCTTAATTTTTAAAATATAGCCTTAATTTTTAAAATATAGCCTTAATTTTTAAAATATAGCCTTAATTTTTAAAATATAGCCTTAATTTTTAAAATATAGCCTTAATTTTTAAAATATAGCCTTAATTTTTAAAATATAGCCTTAATTTTTAAAATATAGCCTTAATTTTTAAAATATAGCCTTAATTTTTAAAATATAGCCTTAATTTTTAAAATATAGCCTTAATTTTTAAAATATAGCCTTAATTTTTAAAATATAGCCTTAATTTTTAAAATATAGCCTTAATTTTTAAAATATAGCCTTAATTTTTAAAATATAGCCTTAATTTTTAAAATATAGCCTTAATTTTTAAAATATAGCCTTAATTTTTAAAATATAGCCTTAATTTTTAAAATATAGCCTTAATTTTTAAAATATAGCCTTAATTTTTAAAATATAGCCTTAATTTTTAAAATATAGCCTTAATTTTTAAAATATAGCCTTAATTTTTAAAATATAGCCTTAATTTTTAAAATATAGCCTTAATTTTTAAAATATAGCCTTAATTTTTAAAATATAGCCTTAATTTTTAAAATATAGCCTTAATTTTTAAAATATAGCCTTAATTTTTAAAATATAGCCTTAATTTTTAAAATATAGCCTTAATTTTTAAAATATAGCCTTAATTTTTAAAATATAGCCTTAATTTTTAAAATATAGCCTTAATTTAAAAGAAAGATGAAATTATTTTAAATAATTCCATTATTACTATTTATAATATAAACTTTTTAAAAAGTAAGCTAAAATTAAGCTAATGGGTTCATACCTCATTCATAGACTAAGTCTCTTTTTAATTTAAATTTTAACTCTTACATACCCTTAAACTTGCAATTTAATATTCTAAATAAACTATAAAATAAAGTGCCTGATAAAAGGATTACCTTGATAGGGTAAATAATATACTATTTTGTATCTTTATTACATTATATAAACTAAATACTCCTAAAGAATCAAAATCTTTCGTGCTAAAAACACCATAATGTAATATATAATATAAATATACTTTATTAATTTTAAATAATTTAAATATTTTATTTTCGTTCATAATAATTATTAGCTCATTAATTTCAATTTCTTCATCCAACTGGCTAGGCGCATGAATAGGGTTAGAAATCAATATAATTTCATTTATCCCTCTGATTATAAATAGTAAAAATGTTCTGTCGAATGAATCAGCCCTAAAATATTTTTTAATCCAAGCAATTGCTTCATGCTCCTTTCTATCTTTTTGCCTTTTAAACACCTTCAACTCTTCAATCATTTCATCAATTACTACCCCCACCTTATTAAACATTCTATTATCTACTACCCTAATATTAAAACTAGGAGCAACCCCATTTCAATCTTGATTTATTATAGTAATAGAAGGATTAACATGAATAAAATGTCTTATTTTAATAACCTGGCAAAAAATTGCCCCTATTTTCATCCTATTCTATATCGTCACCCCAAAAATCATTATACCTTTTTGTGTGTTATCCTTAATTATAGGATCATTAGGGGCACTTAACCAAACATCACTAAAAAAAATTATAGCTTACTCCTCAATCAACCATTTGGGTTGAATAATAACAGCAACTTTTATAAACAAATTTTTACTAATTTTCTACTTTTCAACATACTTTATATTAAATGCTTTCACTCTAATAAATTTTATAAAATTAAATACAATTCATTTTAATCAAATTTTTTCTAAAAATAGATTTCACTTCCCCGTAAGATTATTATCCCTAGCCGGGCTTCCCCCTTTTTTGGGGTTTTTACCTAAATGATTAATTATCAATAATCTAATGTGTATAAATATAAATATGCTATGTCTAATCATAATCATAACAGCCCTAATTACAACATTTTTATATATTCGATTAATTATTAATTCTCTGATTATAATTAATTTTACCGAAAAATATTTCATTAACATAAATTTTAGACATAACTTATTTAGAAATATAAACCTAATGATTTCATGTTTCTCCTTATTTTTATTTAACCTTATTTCTTAATAAGACTTTAAGTTAAATAAAACTATTAACCTTCAAAGTTAAAAATAAATAAAATTTAAGCCTTAGGTTAATAGAGGGTTTATACACCATAAATAAATTTACAATTTATCACCTTTTATTCAGTCACTCCATTAATAAATGATTATTTTCTACAAATCATAAGGATATTGGAACGTTATATTTTATTTTTGGTATCTGAGCTGGTATGGTTGGATCCAGCTTAAGTATCCTAATTCGTTTAGAATTAAGTCAACCCGGATTATTCCTAGAAGATGACCAAACCTATAATGTCATTGTAACTGCCCATGCATTTATCATAATTTTCTTTATAATTATACCAATCATAATTGGGGGATTTGGAAATTGGTTAGTCCCCTTAATGTTAGGAGCACCCGACATGGCATTCCCCCGAATAAATAATATAAGATTTTGATTATTACCCCCATCTTTGACTCTATTAATTTCAAGAAGTTTGGTAAATACAGGGGCAGGGACAGGTTGAACTGTCTACCCCCCATTAGCCAGAACATTAGGGCACCCTGGAGCATCTGTCGATCTAGCCATCTTTTCTCTACACCTCGCAGGTGTGAGATCAATCTTAGGAGCAGTAAATTTTATTACTACAATTATTAATATACGCTCACAGGGTCTTTCATTCGAGCGAATGCCTCTGTTTGTGTGATCCGTTTTAATTACAGCTATTTTACTACTGTTATCATTACCAGTATTAGCCGGTGCTATCACTATACTTCTAACAGACCGAAACCTAAATACCTCCTTCTTTGACCCTGCAGGGGGTGGAGACCCCATTCTTTACCAACATTTATTCTGATTCTTTGGACACCCTGAAGTATACATTTTAATCCTCCCTGGATTTGGTCTCATTTCACATGTAATTAGACAAGAAAGAGGTAAAAAAGAAACATTTGGAGTTCTTGGAATAATCTACGCTATAATGGCTATCGGTCTTTTAGGATTTGTAGTATGAGCACATCATATATTTACTGTAGGTATAAATGTTGATACACGAGCATACTTCACTTCCGCTACTATAATTATTGCTATCCCAACAGGAATCAAAATTTTCAGTTGATTAACGACCCTTTATGGGTCTAATATCACCTTTACCCCATCAATCCTCTGAAGTTTAGGATTTGTATTCTTATTTACAATCGGGGGATTAACAGGAGTAATTTTAGCTAATTCATCAATTGATATTGTTCTACATGACACCTATTATGTTGTCGCTCATTTCCATTATGTCCTCTCTATAGGAGCTGTATTTGCTATTATAGCTGGGTTTATCCAATGGTACCCTTTATTCACAGGAGCAGTATTAAATGAAAAACTTTTAAAAATTCAGTTTTTCATTATGTTTATTGGTGTAAATATAACCTTTTTCCCACAACATTTTTTAGGATTAAGCGGCATACCTCGGCGGTATAGTGACTACCCCGATGTTTATACTTCATGAAATGTAGTCTCTTCAATCGGAAGAATAATTTCCTTAATTGGTATTATCCTTTTAATTTACATTATATGGGAGAGATTCATAATACGAATGCCCGCATTCTACAACTACTCTAATTCATCATTAGAATGAACACAAAAACTACCTCCTTCAGAACATTCATACTCCGAATTACCTATAATTTTTAATTTCTAATATGGCAGATTAGTGCGTTGAATTTAAGCTTCATTCATAAAGTATTTCTTTTGTTAGAAAATGGCAACCTGATCAAATTTAAATCTTCAAGAAAGTTCTTCCCCTTTAATAGAACAATTAAACTTTTTTCATGATCACTCTATTTTAATCTTACTAATTATTACATGCTCTATTTCGTATTTAATAGTTACAATAATTTCAAATAAAATCACAAACCGATTTTTAATAGAAAATCAATTAGTAGAAATAATTTGAACAGTTATCCCAGGAGTAATTTTAATTTTTATTGCCCTCCCTTCCCTACGAATTCTTTATCTGTTAGATGAAGTAACCGCCCCATCCTTAACTTTAAAAACTATCGGCCATCAATGATACTGGTCATATGAATATTCAGACTTCATAAATGTGGAATTTGACTCTTACATAATTCCCCCTTCCGAGAATGCCCAATCAGACTTCCGCCTCTTAGAAGTAAATAACCGAATTGTACTGCCCTATAATACACAAACTCGAATTTTAGTCACAGCTGCGGACGTTTTACATTCATGAGCGATACCTTCATTAGGAGTGAAAGTAGACGCTAACCCCGGACGTATTAACCAAACAAGATTTTTAATTAACTACCCAGGGCTATTCTATGGACAATGCTCAGAAATTTGTGGGTCTGTACATTCATTCATACCAATCGTGGTAGAAAGAACCTATAAAAATAGATTTATTAACTGATTATTAAAAAATTCTGAATCATTAGATGGCTGAAAATCAAGTATTGGTCTCTTAAACCAAATCATAGTAAAAAAAATTACTTCTAATGAAAGATTTAGTTAAAACTTTATAACATTAGAATGTCAACCTAAAATTATTTTAAAAATAATCTTTTATACCACAAATAAATCCTATATGATGATTCTCCTTATTTATTATATTTGTAACAATTCTAGTGTCTTCTAACTCACTAAATTATTTTTATTCAAAAAATACTCTAAATGCTAATTATTTTAGTAATAAAAATATTAAAAATAACATTAATTGAAAATGATAACTAACTTATTTTCCGTTTTCGACCCCTCTACAACCATCTTTAATTTATCCATTAATTGAATAAGAACATTTCTAATCTTTTTTATATTACCCCTCATTTTCTGGTTAGTCCCAACTCGATTAAATTTGATCTGAATAAAAATTATTTTTACCCTACACAGGGAATTTAAAACCTTAGTTGGTGAAAATAAATTAAATACAGGAAACACCATTATATTTATTTCTTTGTTTTCATTAATTCTATTCAATAACATTTTAGGACTATTGCCTTATATTTTTACTAGCACCAGACATATATCAATAACATTAGCTCTTTCTTTACCCTTATGAATCGCATTCATACTATTTGGTTGAATTAATTTTAGCCAACATATATTTAGCCATCTAATCCCTCAAGGGACCCCTGCAATCTTAATACCTTTTATAGTATGTATTGAAATAATCAGAAACATCATCCGTCCAGGAACTCTTGCTATTCGTCTATCCGCAAATATAATCGCAGGCCACCTCTTAATAACTCTTCTAGGTAATACTGGCCCTACATTATCAATTATTATATTGAATATCCTTATTTTTACCCAAATTCTTTTATTAACTTTAGAAACAGCCGTAGCTTTCATCCAATCATATGTATTCGCAATTTTAGCCACTCTATATTCAACAGAAACTAATTAATGTTAACACAAAATCACCCTTACCACTTAGTAAATATAAGCCCATGGCCCCTTACAGGGGCCATTTCCGCCTTATTTATAACTTTAGGCATAGTAGAGTGATTTAATACCCCCCAAAACTACCTAATAAAAATAGGACTTATTATAATAATTCTAACTATGATCCAATGATGACGAGACGTAGTGCGAGAAAGAACCTTCCAAGGAAACCATTCATTCAAAGTATCCCGAGGTATACGCTGAGGAATAATCCTTTTTATTACATCGGAAATTTTCTTCTTTGTATCTTTCTTTTGGGCATTCTTTCACTCAAGATTAGCCCCAAACATTGAATTAGGAATTATATGACCTCCCAAAAGAATTACTCCTTTCAATCCACTACAAATCCCTCTTTTAAATACTATTATCTTACTTTCATCTGGGGTTACTATCACTTGGGCCCACCACGCTTTATTAAAAAATAATTATTCACAAACAATTCAAGCTATAGTAATTACAGTAATCTTAGGGATTTACTTTACTATCCTTCAAGCATACGAATATATAGAAGCTTCATTTTCCATTGCAGACTCTATTTACGGAGCATCTTTTTTCATAGCAACTGGGTTCCATGGAATCCACGTGATTATCGGAACAATCTTCATTTTAATAATACTAATTCGTCAATACAAGCCCCACTTCTCTAATATGCATCACTTTGGGTTTGAAGCCGCTGCTTGATACTGACATTTTGTCGATGTAGTTTGGCTATTCTTGTATGTAACAATTTATTGGTGAGGAAATTATTTATTTAATATAAAAAGTATATTTGACTTCCAATCAAAAAGTCTAGTTCTAGAATAAATAAAGAATATAGTTAAATATAACATTTGACCTGCAATCAAAAGGTATTGTTCATCAATTTTTCTTATAGTAAGAAGCAAATATTTGCATTTAGTTTCGACCTAAAAATTTAGTTTTAACTCTACTATTTAATATTTAAAGAATAAATTCCCCTTGACAGCTTCAATGTCACGCTCTAATTATAAGCTATTTAAAT
>CAXART010000059.1:0-53365 GCA_963971405.1 Psococerastis gibbosa | reverse complement strand
AGTGAGGGTATTTAGACCGTCCCTGGTAAAGATGTGACGAGTTGGACCCTGACGAATTGCACAATGGGCTGACACCAGCGGGACGTCCGACCTTTTTTCTAGTTTGTAGGTTTTTCACCAGAAAAGCCTGTTTGCAATATTTGACCGTCGTGACCATTCTATAGTGTTATATATTCAATGGCTATAGCAAGGTAAATAACACGTTAACCAACATGGAAGTGGGTTTAGGATAGCACGCTGGTTAGCTGGTTATCGGTGTGTTAACTTAGCCTGATATAACACACTTAACTAGGTATAACTCGATAACACGAACACTGTGAAGACCCCTACAGTGGTAGTAGTCAGACGTTCGTGGCACGGTTTTAACGAAAGTGGCAGAACTCTATTCTAGTGCCACATTTGTTTATATTTTTTGTTCGTTTTGGTTATTATAATTTTAAGTATTTACGGTAATTGCTTGCGATATAATAGATAATACAAATAAATTTAAATTCAACAAAATTTTAAACGCGTGTTTCAAATCAATCGACAAAAACAAATATGGCGGCGGTCAAACCTGAGCTATCTATTGCACCGCTAGCTATATAACACAGTTAACCAACTTGTAAGTGCGTTGAGGATAACACACTGGTTAGCTTGTTATCGGGTTTCACGTGTGTTAACTTAACTTGATATACCACACATAACTAGGTATAACTCGATAACACCAACACTGTAAAAACCCATAGTAATTCTAAAGATTGGTCAAAAAATGCTGATTTAACGGATAACTGACATCCTGGGTTAGGCGCGGTTCCCACCGACCTGCAAGTGCGAAATACACATACGGTGACGTGGTAGCAGATATTATTAATAAAGGCGGGGTTTCCACCGACCTCTCATTGCAGAATGCAAATGACATTGACGGAAATTTAAGTTTTTCTTTTTATAGTAATCTATTAAAGTGTGTGTGCTTAACATATCCCATGCCGCCATTTTTTAATTTTAGTTTGTTTGTTTGTGATTTTACTGTATGATCGTTGATCAATTTTAACTATGGCATAGAGTAAAACAAAAATTTCCGTCAATGTCATTTGCATTCTGCAATGAGAGGTCGGTGGAAACCCCGCCTTTATTAATGATATCTGCTACCACGTCACCCTATGTGTATTTTGCACTTGCAGGTCGGTGGATACCGCGCCTTACCGAAAATTAGCGCGAGCGAGCCAAGACTTGGAGCGGACTAGATTGATGGATCGACAAACTAGTGTTCCCGATGAGACGCCTGGGTGGTTTAGTGGTATGAATGCTCTGTTTTTAAAGATTAGTGGCAACGTGTAATTGTGTAATTTTCTATTTATACGTTAGTATAAGGAAAGTTATGTGATGGTCAATATGTTTGATTTAGAGATTTCAGTGAATTTACACGTTTTGAGGTCTCTGGAATCCAAAAGGTGGTTTTTACGAAAGGTCTGTCTGTCGGTCTGTCTGTTTGTCGATTTTGGGCAAACTAATCGGTTAATTTGAATGAAATTGGCATGTAGGGTCACAAAAATCATACCCCGGGACATTTTGTTGATTTTGGGCTAGCTCAATTTTGTTTTCACACTAAAAAAATTTTTAAAAGAAACGGCAAAAAACATTTTTCTTTAAATTGACATAGTCTTTATTAATGCTAAAAAATTATTTTGGGCTAACTCAATTTGGGAGGGATTCTCAAAAACTCCTAAAAAAACGTCTAAAAACATTATCTCTCAAAAATGGCTTCAACGATTTCTTTTAAATACACATATTGTATATTGTAGTTGTTATTAATATAAACAAAACACAATAGGTCACTTGTCCCTTGATAGTCTGGTTCTGGGGGGTATTAAATAAATAAATATAAACAATATTTTAATGATAAATTACTAAAAAATAATTTTTCTGCGGATCCCTTCAATGTTTTCTTACTTCAGGAATGTTTTAGGTGTTAAATAGACGGAACTGAACAGTTTACTTTCACAAACAAAGATTCGGTCTTGAACAAAAAATTATGCATTGAAGAAATTAGGGAATTTTGTCTTGCTTTGCCAATTAAATAAAAAATAAGAAGTCTTTAAAAACAGCGGATTTTGTGGTACCTATTTCTTGTCGGACGTACGAGTACACTCAAGGGCGGATCCAGCGGAAAATTTAGAGGGGGGGGGGGGTCACAAGTTTTTTGTAAGTTTAAAAGGCAATTTTTTTTGTTGAAAAAAAAAAATGAGTTTTACCCTATTTTTTTTTACTAGGTATCTTATATGACTTTACTACGAATTTACTCATTTGGGGGGGGGGGGGTCATGACCCCCCTGTGGATCCGCCACTGAGTACACTCTTAAACAAAAATTATGATGCTTATTCACAGCAAAAATGTTCACCACAAACAAAACACATGAGCAAATGAACAATTAATAGGTAATATACAGTATATATTCTCTCACTCTCTATTTCTTTTCTCTTAGTCTCTGGACAAGGAGAATATATTTTACCAATACATTACATGGACAGGTAGCGTAGTAGTACGGACTCTGACTTTCACCCGAAAGGTTGTTGGTTCGAGTCCCACACTGGCTACATTTTCTGGTCATGCTTTGGAGGGCATGTAAAGCAGGCGGTCCCGGGCTTTCCTAGTTGAGTGTAAGAGAGGGATTTATAGCCCTAACTCCGCTAGGTTGGCTTAGTAATAGAAACAATGAAAAGTCCTTATTTATTTATTTATTTTATTTTACATACTGTAAAATAATACGAATAATATTTGAAATAATCATAGTAATAATAATAAAAACAACACACTAAAACTGATCCGGCACTATCTACGATTCTACGACCTGTGCGCTGTTTCATTCGGGATGTGACTTTGCACAAACAACTGAAAATGGGTGTCCAATACCGTACCCTCCACATGGGACAAACATAGCGTGCGGTAAGTACGTATAATTCCGAAAGTACCTATACAGTAAATAAGTCAATGTTTACATTAGACCTGCGCCTAATGGAAATACGATAATACACCCTGATCATGGTGATTATAATACCGGGGTTAATTAAATATCATGTCACGTGGTGGGATTAATTCAATTGTTTAAAATAAATGAAAAGCTAATTTCAGAATTTTTAAATTGTGATGTTGACAATGCTATACAAATGAACTGACGCGACGTTGCCGTAGCAAATATACGATTAGTAGCAAATATAAACCCAGAAACCCCAGAAATAAACAAGTTTTATTATTTTGAAGTAATATATTAAGGATTATAAATAACTTAATTTGTCTAAATCTGAGGCAGTAAAAATGAAGAAACCCACCAAAAATATAGCTGAAGATAACTCAATTGTTTAGGTTTGAATTTTTCGCGCTTAGCACTGCGACGATTACCAACATCAAAAATTACAAAAATCTGAAATTAGTTTGTCTATTATTTTAAACAATTGAATTAATCCCATCACGTGACATGGTATTAAATAAACCCCGGGATTATAATCGCCATGATCAGGCTGCAGACAGAACGTATTGGAGACTTGTATGCTACATAAAATTACCTGTCGTAATTTAATACTGAACATTCATGAGGAGAGTTTCCCTGGGAAAGTAAATCTCAAAGTCAAACAAAATTTCTCTTAGCTAAATAAATAGCGGGCGGCTCACCGGTAATGAACGCTCAAGATACGATTAACTAGCGTACTGTCTTCTATACTGTACACTCATACCACCCCCCCCCCCATGGCGATTCAACGATTCAATAGGGTGGTGTGTTTATATAGCTTCAGAAATCGAGAAAACCAGCGTAGCACGGAAATATAAGTTTGTAATCTCATTTAACATGTGTCGGAAACCTTTTTCAAACTCGCTTCCGATGGATTGGCCAAGCTTTGGAGTAAATAGGAAACATGGCAGAAGCAGAGCCGACTCCAGCTCTTATGTCATCCTGTTCGGGTTCTGAAGATGCCCCTCTATGTTAATTAGATAATAAGTACAGCAGTAAGTAAGGGTGCATTCAAACATGAAATAATTAATACACAATAATTGTAAGATCGCTCCAGGTAGACCTATAATAATTTTATCAATCATAAACTAAAAAAAAATTGAAACAAATTAAACATACAACTAAACCCAACCACATTGAAGTTCGTCCACCCATGATTTTTACGTCCAACTTTGGTTTTATTTTTTATCTAAACTAGTGGAGCTATCAAAATAATGATAACTAAAATGTAATAGCGATAGATCGAATACTCGTAATTAGTCATTCATCAAATCATTTAAAACGTAACGCAGAAAAAAGTTGCAGGCCAAATCGTGGACTCTTGCACCCACATTGAAGTTCGTACGATTCATTAGGAGTTATTTGGTAACGTGTCCCCAGGCTTTAATAACATCATTTATTCTACTAGGCATTCTTGCGGTGTTATGGTCTCCCAGACTTCTTTAATGACCCTCTTCAACTCTTCTTCCGTGCCCGGCCTTTTCCTCTGTATCCTTTTCTTCATTGCACCCCAAAAACTTTCAAAAGGTAATACATCAGGACTGCTTGCAGTCCAAGTTAAAACGGGAATGCCTTCCTCGCCGAACCATGCCCTAGCGGCCTCGGTAGTGTGACATATCGCCCCGTCCTTTTGAAATATCTACCACCCATTTGGGAACAAATAAGGACGCAAAGATGGAATTAGGTGGTTTTTCAAGATGTCAATGTACTTTGGGCTATTCACAGTTCCATCTACAAAATGTAGAGATCCAACCCCGGCTGCACTCATGCACCTCCACAACATGACGTTGGTAGAAAACTTATCCATGTGCTTCACACACTCTTGGAAATACGCTTCATCCTTTTTTCTGACGACTTCCGTTTTTGCTTGCCAATCCAAATCTCAAATCGGGACTCATCAGACCATTCGACATTATTCCATCGCTGTTCAGTCCATTTACTGTGGTTTTTTGCCCATCGAGGGCGCTTTGCAGCCTACACCTGCGATAGCGCTGGTTTTTTCTTCGCAGAATAAACGCTGTAACTCATTTGCTTCAATGCTCTTGTGCATGATTTCACACATAGAGGCTTCCCTGTAACTTTTTTCCATCTAGCCCAGAAATTTCTTTAGTTGTTTTCCTTCTATTCATTGAAATTAAACGTCTTAAAGCGGTTAAGTCACGATCAGCGATTTTCTTTTGAGCGCCTGACCGTTTCTTTGGCAAGGGGGACGCACTTGTTTTGAAACGGTTTATTACTGACTAGGCCTAGATGGTGAATCGACTCAGCAACAACTAGGAACCCATTTTTCGCTTAAACATACCTTCACAATGAAGAAGAATTATTGTTTCGAACAAATCTTCGTTCAATGGTCTTCCTCGTCCTATCTTCACAATTTGACAATCAAAGACAGCGAATATGACAGATATTCTTTGGGGCTACATATTCATTCGTTTTAAAGTAGAATGAGAGTCATTTTAATGACAGTGCGTGAATTTATTCAGTATGAGGCGGGGTTTCCACATACGTCAATGGTCAATGAGAAATATGGTTTTGACGTGGTAGCAGACATTTTTAGTATGTCTTTAATGTCTGCTAAAACGTCAATTTCATATTTCTCATTGACCATTGACGTATGTGGAAACCCCGCCTAAGAGAATGGACGAACTTCAATGTGGGCGCAAGAGTCCGCGATTCTGTCCATAACGTTCTCGTCTGTTTTCTTTTAAATCTTTTTGCTCCAGTTTAATGACAGTCTTTCTATTACAATTAAGTTTCAGTTATCATTATTTCGATAGATTCATTAGTTTAGATAAAAAATAAATCCAAAGTTGGACTTAGCGTAAAAATCTTAAGTGGACGAACTTCAATGTGGTTGGGTTGTATTAAACTAAACTTACACATTAATAGCATATCTCTCATAAACACATAACACTGATAACAGTCTAGTGCACTGTTTCAAAAAGGATTCCACTTGTTCCCGTCTTCCACCCATTAAAGGGAATGAAATTGATAATTTTAATATTTTACCTACAGTTAGGATCGTACTGTCATACCCGAACTTGGTTAAGTCACATGCTTACGCTTGTGACATTGTGTCTATGGTAACTTTGTCACAGCTTGCTCATTATCACTTGTAGCCGGCGTAGGTTGACATCGAGGATGTATACCAGTTTGCCACCAAAATTACAGCGCAAACAATAACAACTGTGGGAAAACCGATAGCTTGCACGGGTGTAACTAAGCTAGAATTAGATCCGGGGGGGGGGGGGGCATGTGAAGTGAAAAAGTTCGATTAAATCGATTGGTTTTATTTGAATTTTTTCATACATAAACATTAAAATCTTAGCTAAACATCATTGCAAAAAGCCTTTATAAACATAATGAGGTTCTGTAGGGACAGTTTTGGTCACTAGGTTCGCTGACGACAAACCGATATCCATATTATTCAAAATGGCCGCCCTTTGCATGCGAAAACTAAGCTCTTAGCATCTAATTAATTCTTTTAATATTTTTACTATGCCTGGACCTTACTTCGCTGTATATAATTTAATATATATATTCTCCATGATTTATAGAAAATATCACTTTAAAATAATACGTAATTAAAAATCATTTTAAAATAGTATTGAGGCTTATGGAAAAATCAACGCTTTGATATCATTGCAACTGGTGCTGCCATCTACAAAATGACGCCACAAATGAACCCCATTTGTTATTTAATTATTTTTTATATATTTTTAAGATTAAATTTTTAAGCTCGGCAGGCTACTTTTGGTAGCAGTATTATTTTTCAATTTCACTTTTAATATATCTGTCAATATTTACAATAGAATCCAATATAAAGATTTGAAGCTCGCAGAATATTTGGTAGCAGTATTATTTTTCTTTTTCAATTTCATTTCTTAATCTGGCTATACTCGGAAAGTGGTAAGGCAAGATAGGTGGGGGGGGGGGGGGGGGTGTGAATTTGCCAGCGCTTCGTCAGCGTGTCTTCTTAGATTCCACTTTTAGAACCTGTACACATATTATGCACAGACTTCGATGGCAAGGTGGTAGCGTACTTGAACATGTGCGAGTCTGTACACGCCGGAAACGTGCCCTAACTCAACACGGGTACTAACCTACAGAGGCGACTAAAGAGGTAAATCGTATACATTTATTAAATTGTTTGAATGAATGGAATGAAATGAACGAAATACGTCTTTACATTAGGCGAACTTTAGCTACTCAACCACCAATCCTATTGTTGCTTTCCAATTTATACGTAGTATAAGGAAAGCTTTGTGATGGTCGAAATTTTCGATTCCGAGATTTCAACGGATTTACACGTTTTGAGGTCCCAGGAACCCAAAAACGTGTTTTTTACTAAATGTCTGTCTGTCGCTCTGTCTGTCTGTCTGTGCGTCGATTTCCGGGCAAACTACTCAGTCAATTTTGATGAAATGGCATGTAGGTTCACAAAAATCATACCTCGGGACAATTTTTTTTTATTTTGGGCTAAAATAATAATAACTAAATTTTAATGAAAAATGACTAAAAAATCATTTTTCTGCGAAACCTTTCTATCGATGATTTCTACCTTCAGGTATGTTTTAGGTGTTAAATTAAAGTGAGTAACGAAACCGGACAGGTAACTTGCCCAAATAACTATTTGGTTTTGTGAAAAAAATGATAGAAAATTCACGGTCAAATGCATGGCGTGCTCTGCCATTATTGCTGTTTGGTAATGTTTTGGTCTGACCTATTAACTATATAGAGTTTACCTCAACTTCAGTGACGTTAGATGGACAACCCCCCCCCCCTCCCCCCGAGATATCGGAAATTTAACCACATGAAAATTATTTGCCATGAAATTACTCATTTTCTATATCTACTAATTTTGATAAATTGGAAAGCATGTTCTTTGCATGCAATTAAAAGAACCGGTCCGAGTTTACTCGAACATGCTTTCCAAATTATCAAGTCGTAGCTAGAGAAAATGAGTAATTTCATGGTAAATAATTTTCCTACAGTTAAATTTCGGGCATCTCGGGGGGGGGGGGGGGGGGTTATCCACCTGACGTCACTGGAGGTGAGGTAAATTCAAGATAGGTCGGACCAACAAATTACCACACAGCAATAATGGCAGGGCACGCAATGTATTTGAGCGTGAATTTTCTATCATTAAAATAAAAATAAATAAATAAACATTTTTTTGCACAAAACCAAATAGTTTTTTGGGAAAGAAATCTGTCCTGTTTCGTTACTCAATTTAACACCTAAAACATGCCTGAAGGTAGAAATCATCTATAGAAAGGTTTCGCAGAAAAATTATTTTTTAGTCACTTTTCATTAAAATTTAGTTATTTTAATTTTTTTACCCCCAGAAGCAAACTATCACGGAGCAAGCGAACCCCCCCCCCCCCCCCCGCATTTTACCAACATTAATAACGACTACAATATATGTGAATTTAAAAGAAATCGTTGGAGCCGTTTTTGGGAAATAATTTTTTTAGACGTAGTTTTCGGAGTTTTTTGAGAATAAAACCCCCCCAACTTAAGTTAGCCCCAAATAAAAAAAATCGTCCCGAGGTATGATTTTTGTGAACCTACATGCCGAATTTCATCAAAATCGACTGAGTAGTTTGCCCGGAAATCGACGCTCAGACAGGCAAAACGACAGACAGACAGACAGACATTTCGTAAAAAACACTTTTTTTGGTTCCTGGGACCTTAAAACGTGTAAATCCGTTGAAATATCGGAATGGAAAATTTTAACCGTCACAAAGTTTCCTTATACTACGTATAAATTGGATAGCAAAAATATTCCTGGGCTATAGAAGATAAGGACGACTCAGGGTAACAGTAGAAGCGAAAGTCCACCAAGAGCTCAGGATTGTAGGAGCAACTGCAGCCGAATCACAGAATAGCAAGGAGTGGAAGGGAACCTGCCGTATCGCTGGCCCCAACTAAGGAAATCTGGTACAGTACAGGCACAGACCTTCATTGAGGGCATAGTGAAATGAAACCAATAGCAGAGGGCGGCCGATGATAATCTGAAGGAGCACGCAGGAGCTTGAACATATGAAGAACTGAAGAGAAAAGCGCTGAACCGAGAGAGCTGGAGGAGAATGTGTCGGGAGTTGCTGCGAACCCATCGATGCGATTGGGACCTCAGAAGAAATATATATGCACTTTATTCATTAGCATACACAGATACACTCCAAGAGGGTAGTCTGGCACAGCCACTGCTGCCCAATCTGTATCCGGCCCGCAAGACGATGGGGGAACATTGTGTAATTCTGAGTGACAAAATGAGAATGGCTGTTCAGGGGGCCGGGCGGGGGGGGGGGGGGGGGGGAGATTGTGAGCTAGCTGTAGTGCGGTCTGTGTTTGACAGCGGTAGCCACCTATGTTATGTTATCTTATCATCCGTTACGGAAGCTAAAATACGTCGTCTGCCAACGAACCGCAGGTACACACCTGAAATTTGGGAATCCTAGGCATGGGACCTGTGGGTGTTGTGCCGTCGCCCCTCGAAAAAATTCTGGGTATGGCCCTGTCCACTTCGGAATCCATGAAATTAGCTGTGGGAAGAGTAGAAAAACTGTAGAAGAATGCTGCTAGGGGTGACTCACCATCGTCGGTAGCGCTAGAGCAAGAGGAATGAAAAAAACCGCCATGTTTTTTTCTGTCCTAATGCATGGCGGAAGCCTTCAGATTCAGCTTTACATACGATGCGACGGTGAAACCAGTTCAAATTTTTCAAGATCCTCTACTTTTGGTGAATTTGATTTCAACACTGGTAAACTCTCTATCAGACCAAGTTCCATATACACCCCCGATGAGCTGCCTAGCAAGTATATCTCGACGGCGAGTTTACGGCATTTTAGCCACTTTCCAACCATCACTGCAGCTCACCCAGTTGTCTGATTGACCTCTAATTTTGCATTCAGGCTTTAAATACAGCACAGAATCCCAATTTAAAAATTCAGCACTCTAGCATGATTGGTTGCTGAAATCCATATACCCCAAAACCACGCTTTTCGCGTGGACTCACTGACTGACACAAATTATAGACCACTTCCAGATGTGCTGGAGAAGTGAAACTCAGGAATTAGTCTCTTCTTACCATCAAACCCCCAGAATAAATCAAAAACCCCGAAAAAGTTTTATGATAACTTAGCAATCACGTAATGAATTTTACGTACTTAGCTTACGGCCGAGCATACCTATGGCACGCTCATCCCATCCACGTGTTCAGGACAACTGAAATTTGGGATTGGCTTCATTCTTGCCATTTCCCATTTTTTCCACTTTATTAAAAAAATAGATTTCGTAATGTAACGTAGTCACTTAACGAAAGCTAGCTTCTAGATGTGCTTAATTCCTACGTAGGTAGGTAGGTATATCTATATATAGTGGTTCGCAATTCGCATGTTGTATATTGTTCTTTCTTTCATATGGGCTATCAATAACTTGTCAGTCTTCTAGTTACTCTGGTGCTCTGGTTCTATTGTAGTAAAGTTGTTATTGATTTTTTTTTGTTAACCTGTTGGCTGTTGTATTTGTTGGCTTAGAAAATAAGGAGAAAGTGTCATGGAGCCGTATTTTTTACCGCATTAGATTTTATCCGGATCTCTGCTGATTATATAATATACTGTATATATCTATATAAAATATATCAATATATTATATATATAATGTATATCGTATATACGTATATCCAACCCAAAACACTCCGTGTAAAAAATACCAAGTTCCTTTGGCCCATCAAAGTTGTGATATCCAAATGGGCCAAGTTCTCGTAATTTTTCTCTTTGAATATTTTCTCTAAAAGATTAATTTAAATTTTTTTGAGATCTTGGAGCTTCTTCATGCTTATGTACCTTGACACTGACACTTGCTGTAATTGGCCAATGATGACGCATAAGATATGGCTAAATGACAAATTTGCAACTGCGACCACAGTGTCGTTACGTAGGTATACCTCTAATAAACGATAGGAAACTACGAAGAGTTTTGCAAGGGAAGCACCCAAGTTCTGAAAAAAAAATTAAATTAATCTTTTAGAGAAAATATTCAAAGAGAAAAATTACAAGAAGTTGGCCCATCCTGATATCACAACATACATAGGCAGAAAAAAGGAACTTGGTATTTTTTACACGGAGTGTTTTGGGTTGGATATACGTATATACGATATACATTATATATATAATATATTGATATATTGTATATAGATATATACAGTATATTATATAATCAGCAGAGATCCGGATAAAATCTAATGCGGTAAAAAATACGGCTCCATGACACTTTCTCCTTATTTTCTAAGCCAACAAATACAACAGCCAGCAGGTTAACAAAAAAAAAAGCAATAACAACTTTACTACAATAGAACCAATCAAAATGAAATATACTGAAAAATAAATTGAAATAAAACTTACCTGCTGCCTCCTTACTTTTCACATCGGGTAAAATGTATTCCAATTTAGGCAAGAAGAAATAATTTTGATTGTTTCTAGGTTTTTTCCGAATGTTCCTAGTACTATGTAAATTGATGATGTAACAGCAAAGGCTTTCACGGCCGGAGTCGCATGAAGAACCAGTAGAATCCGGGCTGATGGGCCGTGGTCTAAATTAAAGCGAACTTCCAAACGTTTCGTCAACATCTGCGGTCGACATCTTCAGTGGAACTTCGTAGACTTCTAAGATTGTGCCTCGGGGTATCAGCAGCAATTGCAGATTAATATAATTAGTCTGTTCGATTATTAAATTCTTACATGATTTGAGTTCAGAACGGTGTAAGCCAGGCCAGTTTCTATCTTTAATTTATTTATTTAAATAAGTACGAAAGGACAATCTAAATGTAAAATTTATATATATTGCAGTTGCTGCTGAGCCTCCGAGATACAATCTTAGAAGTCTACGCAGCTCCACTGAAGATGTCTACCGCTGATGTTGACGAAACGTTTGGAAATTCGCTTTAATTTCGACCACAGCCCATCAGCCCGGGTTCTACTGGTTCTTCATGTACTGATGATGTTTTTGTCGACCTAGACAATGACCCAGACCAGCGGTCGGCAACCCACGGCCCGCTTAGTGTTTTTCGGCGGCCCGCGTAATGCAAACAAAGTCGACAAATTAAAACAGAATTATTTGAATTTTGAACTTACGCATTTAAAAAAAATAAAGCCCAGCATGTCCGAAATTGCAAATGATACACAAAGTCAAAAATAGCATTAACATTTAATTTTTGTTTAAGTTTACATTAATTATTGGAAAATATAGCCTACTTAAGAACAGAAAATGCCCACTTTTTAGAGTTTCCGCAATATGTATTTAATAAGTGCGGCCCGCAGGAAGGAACAGAATAAAAAAATTGGCCCACTGGAGGTTGGTTGCCGACCGCTGACCTAGACCCTGGAGAACTTTCTATGACAGCCTATGCTTCACCAAATGAGATTTTTTCGCCTCCAAAGGCAGAAGAAGCCCAACCTTGAGGAGCGGAAAGTAGGTACGTACATCCGGAAAAGTTCCAAATATGGAATAAGCTAACAGCCGTGTGTTCAAATCTTAAAAGAGATCGTGCTAAATTCAATTAACTAGTATAATCGGTCTTTTAACGATAAACTGATCAAAGTGGAAAGTTAGAGTCTTTAATATTTAAATAACGTCAAGATTAGATTATTTATTTACTTTGAAAGTTGTTTCATGTTTAAACATTATACGCCAAGAAAGTTCAAACGACAGAGTTAATTGATCGCTCAATAATTCCACAAGATTAAATTAGTATAATTGAGCCGAATTGATATCTGATACGGACCTCCAGAAAGCAGCCCCTCGAGAGGTTAAATTCTTTGCAAACTATCCGGCATTACATCAAAGAAATAGGGAAAACTTTCTTCAGAATTGAGGCGAGGGATTAATAAAGTACCTATGTATTAAGGAAAATTATTGGTTTACCTATTACAATTTCCAACTCATCATATAATATTACATTATATTACTTTACATATAAAGGAAGCCTACTTCCTCGTACATCGCTAATATATTATCAAAATCGTTAATTCTCTCAGCGCTAATTTACAGTTTCATTCCCCCCCTTCGGAAGACCTAGCACCAACCGAAAATAATAACTTATGTAAGGTGAATGAGGTAGATTTCTGAAAATGGCCGGAATCACAGTGGTTATCAACATATAGCAGCTTTGGTTCTGGCACCACCAGAACGCCGCAGTAGAATTGATTAAAATTGAAACTATTCTAGAAGAACCGGTCCGAGTTTACTCGAACATGCATTCCAATTTATAAATTAGTAATAGTAGTAGTGTAATTTCATAGGAAATAATTTCCCTATGGTTAAATTTCAGACTCCTCGAGGGGGGGGGGGGGTCCATCTCAATATATATTAAAAACCCCTTAAAACTCAATTGCATATTCTGGAACGAATAGACCAATACATTGTAACAGTAGTAACAATGACACATGGCACGTAATGCATTGGAGCGGGAATTTTCCACAATTTCTCAAAAAATAATTTTTTGCACAGAAGCAAATATTTTTTTGGGAATGCAACCTGTCCATTTTTGTTACCCTATTGAACACCTAAAACATAACTGAAGGTAGAAATCATCGATAGAAAGGATCCACAGAAAATATCTTTTTTAGTCATTTTTCACGAAAATTGAGTTATTTTTATTTTTTTACCCCCAGAAGCAAACTATCAAGCGGCAAGCGACCCCACACATTTTTTTAACATTGATAATGACTATAATATATGTGAATTTAAAAGAAATCGCTGGAGCCGTTTTTGAAAAATAATTTTTTTAGATGTTTTTTGGAGTTTTTTATAAAGAAAACCCCCCCAAATTGAGTTAGTCCAAAATAAAGAAAATAGTCTCGAGGTATGATTTTTGTAAACCTATATTGCAAAATTTCATCAAAATCGACCGAGTAGTTTGCCCGGAAATCGATGAACAGACAGACAGACAGACAGACAGACAGACATACAGACATACAGACAGACATACAGACATACAGACAGAGCGACAGACAGACATTTCGTAAAAACCACTTTTTTGGGTTCCTGGGACCTCAAAACGTGTAAATCCGTTGAAACCTCGGAATCGAAAATTTCGACCGTCACAAAGCTTTCCTTATACTACGCATAAATTGGAAAGCAAAAAGTCTAGTTCATGAAATGGAAATTCAAAACGAAAAACAAAATAATAAGTTGTATTGCATCATATCCAATCCCCATATATTTATGTACTATAACGTTACAGTAGTTTAAACTTTAAAGTTTAAAGCATTAAGAACAACTATAAAAAACATTGGCGGCTCGCCATTAGAGGCAACTGCCTCACCTAATTTTCCAAACAAATCGACCAAAAAAAATGTATTTTGAATTAGGAAGTGTAGGTAAATCATATTCTAGAAGAGACGATTAAAACTTAAAAAATACCGTGAAAAAGAATCATGAACTAGCTCCAAAAATTCACAACTAGCTATAACGATGTAAGTAGAGGCACCATTTCCGACTGCCTCTCCATTGCTAGAAGATGGCAGGCACGAATTCGAGATTTAAAAATCATACAGCGTGAAGATACATACTGAAAACATTCGCTGCACCCAGCTCAATGATGAGCCGATGAGACACGCGCTAGACCCTGCCTCTAAACGAGTTTAACACACACAGCTCTGCCAATTTTTATTTTATTTTTATATGCTGCACCTCACCAATTTCGATCCCCACGAGACGCCACTAATAAAAAATTAAGTTACTTTTCGCTACCCCCGTTTCTCCTATCTATGTATATAGTGTATGTATCATTGTACGTCTAACTCCGCAAGCTTTACACTTGTAGTTCGCCGTGAACTCATAATATGACACCGTTGTGCAAAAAGATTGACGACCACTGCACTAGAGGAACAAAGTCAAAAAAATGATTCAAACTACGAATTCCGCCTTAAGTAACTGTACAAAATATTATGTAATAAACTTCGGAGTTTGAATTGCGCGCCATTCAGATAGCAGAAGATTATGAAGAATCGCGCATGCTCATTTTACAGTCCATTAATCGGAGAGAGAAGGTAACGTCATGTGTCTCCCTTTTAAACTTTTTCAAATTTCATGGTCCAATCGAGCCGTATATTAATTACAATTAATTACAATTACAATTACAATAAACTACAATGGCAGACACGGATGTGTTTCAATCATTGGTTGCCCAGAAAGATTCACTTTTTGATGAGCTAACGGACATATGCGACGACACGAAAAGTTCAAGTTTTAACAAATTCAAAGCGCAAAGTGCTTTAAGAAGACTGGACCAAATTGAAACTAGTTTCAGAAGTCTGCAAAAGGAAATATTTCAGTTCAATGTACATGGGGATAAGGAATATCTGGTAAGCATTACGGACTTCAAGACTTTCCAAGCCATAATTGACAACATTGGTCAAAAATGTTACAAGACACTCGACAGCGGTAAGTCAAACTTGCAAATTCAGGCACCAACAAACATACAGAAGGTGAATATAGAAATTTTCGATGGGAAAGTAGAGCAATTCAATGAATTTATTGAACTTTACAACGAGATAATACACAAGTCAAGTCACAAGTCAGACATCGAGAAATTCACATACTTAAAATCGTTGGTTAGAAAAGAGCCGCTGGCATTAATCTCTGAGTACGAAATCAGCAGTGCTAATTACAAGTTAGCATACCAAGCGCTATGTGACCGATACGCTAATAGCCGTAGGCTTGGCAATTACTATGTCAATCTCATCAATAAACAGGCAGCAGCTGTCAACAAAGATGTAGTAAAGTTTTTGGAGCTAGTTCGCGCAGGAGCTGCAGGGCTTAATAATTTAAAGGCTAATGACCTTGGAGACTATTTAATGTTCGAAATGATTTATCATAATTGCCACCCAGCATGGCGAAAATCTTTCGAAATGGAGTTCAACGGCTCTAGCTTGCCTACTTTAAAGGAGTTAATACTACATTTGCAGAGGCTTGCGCGAATAGAAGAGATTAAGACAGACATTCCGACCACTCCAACTCCTAATAAGGAGAAAGAGGTAAAACCGAAACATACTTTCGTAACAAAGGCTTCTTGTAAAAACAGTTGTGTTTACTGCCACCAACGGCATTCAATTTACGCTTGTTCTGCATTCAGAGATTTATCCCCACAAGATAAGTTAAAAGCGATTCGAGCTGCGAAAGCTTGTATTAATTGTTTACAATGTCATGCAAATTCTGATTCCGGACAGAATTGCGGGTCTAGTTACAGATGTAGACAATGTTCGGGTTTCCATCATACTTGGATCCATGACGCAGTCTCCAAGAGTTCTGCGACAGAGGATGGTGCGAAGGTGATGGCTTGCTCCGACGCAAAGACTAGCAAGTATGTGCTTCTCGGGACGGTGACCGCCCAGCTGCGAGACATTTTCGGGAAGTATCACGTTGCCAGAGGTATTCTCGATCCCGCATCAGAATGCAATCTGATTAGCCTCGAGCTTTGCCAAAAGCTTGGTCTGAAACGTAGGCCAGATCTTCACGGTCCGACTGGCGTCGGTGATGTAAGTACAGTCACGCTAGGTCAAACCGATGTCACGCTACGATCTACAGTAGATTACGACGTGAAATATAGATGTACAGCTTCCATACTCCAGAAAGTGTGCAGCGAGCTGCCTTCTATACAAATTTCAGCGGAAGTAGCCGAAAAGTTTAGAGAAATACAATTGGCTGATTCTACTTTCTACAAGAAAGGGCCGATTGATTTTTTACTCGGAGTGCAAGCCTACTCTGAGCTGCTTGACTTCACACAGCCTAACCATATGCAAGGCACTCCCATGGCGTGCAAAACCAAGTTAGGCTGGATTATTTTGGGAACAGTCCCAGCGAGTGTTGCCACGCAATCCTCTCATACTCAGGTTTCGCTGCTGGTTCAAAACCCAACAGTCGAAGACGCCTTATCTAGGTTCTTCGAAGTAGAGGAAATCTATGAGCATCCTAGTCCTCTTAGTCTCGAGGAACAACTGTGTCTACATACTTTTCAAAGTAGAAAGTCTAGAGACGCGGTAACTGGACGTTACACTGTGCCAATGCTTCTTAAGCCAGGCCATGACAAAGCTTCTTTGTTCAATCGTACGTCAACTATCCACAACTATTACAATCTGGAAAAGAGATTAGTACGTAACCCTACGCTACATACGGCCTATCATGCATTCATGAATGAGTATTGTTCTCTTGAACATTTGAGGCCGATGAATAGTGATGAGCATCCTGCTGATTACTTGTTACCACAACTCTGCGTCCAGAAAGACACCTCGTCAACAACGAAAGTGAGGGTGGTTTTCAATGCGTCTCACAAAGGTACCACTAATTTATGTCTCAACGATATTATTATGGCCGGACCAAAGATGCAGCCTCCACTCACCGCAATTCTGCTGAACTTTCGAGTGCCAGAAGTGGCGCTAATAGCCGATTGCAAAATGCTATACAGACAGATACTGTATGAAAAGGATGAATGCCAGCACGTGCATACGTTATACAGAAAACGTCGCGACGAGCCACTCCAAGAGATGGTACACATGAGGGTCGTGTATGGAATCAAGAGCAGTAGTTTTCTAGCTCAGGCATGCCTGGTGGATCTCGCCGACACAGACGGTAAGGATTTCCCGCTGGCAGCCGCGGCGCTGAAAGAGCAAACTCTCATGGATGACGTAATCAGTGGAGCTACAAGCATCGCTCAGGCCAAAGAGCTGCGAAGTCAGCTCATCAATCTGCTTGCCAGAGGGAGCTTCGAGCTCCGGAAGTGGGCGTCGAGCCATGCAGAGGTAATAGCGGACGTGTCAGCAGCTGACCGTGAGAAACCGCTATGCTGTGACTCAGGAGATCCGGTATTCAAGATTCTCGGACTCCTATGGGTACCACAATCCGATTCATTTTGTTTCAAAGTACAAAACTTTGTCGAAAAGGCTACTAAACGTACGATTCTAGGTTATCTTGCCCGAATATTTGATCCTTTGGGGTTTCTCGGACCTTGTGTGTTTTACGCCAAGCGCATTATTCAGCAGCTCTGGGTTCAAAACCTGGACTGGGACGAGGAACTAGGACCAGATATGCAGCAGAAGTGGAACGCATTTCTCGATTCAATTCAGTGCCTGGCGCAGATCAAGATTCCCAGATGCTTGCACGTCAGCGATGCAAATTTATCTATAGCTGGTTATTGTGATGGATCTAGTTACGGCTATGCTGCATGTATTTATGCTATAGTAGCTCGGGGTAACCAAACAACGAGTCATCTTTTGATGTCAAAATCAAGGTTAGCACCATTGAAGAACGTTCAGAGTATACCACGTATAGAATTGCTGGGACTGCATTTGCTGTGTCAGCTACTGGACCATGTTCTTCAAGCCATGCCGGCGTTCTCCGGTAACCCTCCAGTGCTGTTTACAGACAGTCAAGTTGTCTTGGCCTGGATAAAAACTGTACCAAGTGCGCTAAACGTTTTCGTTGCTAATCGATGTGTATACATACAGAACATTTCTAGAAAATATTCTGCTGAGTATAGACATGTGTGTTCGGAACTGAATGCTGCTGATCCATGTTCCAGAGGGCTTGTTCCACAACAGCTCATTCACCATCCCCTATGGTGGGCGGGACCACCGTACCTTTGTCACCCGAAGAGTTCGTGGCCTGCAATACCCATGGCGAATATAGTGGAAATACCAGAACTGAAAAAAGTAACTCTCGCGGTTCAGTCCACCGAAGAAGAGAGTTCAATCGCCAACTGTATGGAAAAGTTCTCATCCTTTCCGCGCTTGCTTCGCGTTTTTGCGTATGTACTACGTTTTGGGACGAGTCGTAAGAAAGGACGTAAATATGGCCCGCTAACATGCAGCGAGTTAGAAAATTCATTAAAACATTGTGTTAAGGTGTTCCAAAAAGCCGACAAGCTTAATGTCAAAGACAAGCGCTTGTTAAAGCTTTCACCCTTTGAAGATGAAGGACTTATACGAGTAGGTGGGCGCTTACGCCACGCGAAGGTTCCCCGAGCCGTGAAGCATCCTTTAGTGCTTACTAAGCAGTGTCATTTATCAAGATTAATTTGTGATTATTATCACCGTTTATTGCTTCATGCTGGACCTCGCACTACTCAGAGCTTCATACAGAGGAAATTTTGGATCCTGAGTGCTCATTCTCTAATTAGGCAGCGCATTTATCGCTGTATTAATTGCCATAGGTTTGATTCTCGGCCAATCAATCCGTTCATGGCAGATCTGCCCCCAGATAGGGTGTCAGAATCGCATCCGTTTCAAGCAGTCTCAACTGATTTCGCTGGATGGTTCGATACTCGATGCAATACGCTCCGGAGAAGTGTCAAGATGAAAAGCTACATGTGCATTTTCGTGTGCTTAAGTTCCAAGGCTGTTCACATTGAAGCCGTTAGTGAACTAACAACGCCTGCGTTTCTAGCTGCGTTTCAGAGATTCGTATCTCGAAGAGGGTTGCCTACGGACGTGTATTCCGATCACGGGAAAAATTACGTGGGTGCTGATCGATATTTACGAGAGTGTTCGGATTTTTTGCGGCAAAACCAACAGGAAATACACACGGTTGCAGGAGCATTGTCCGTTCATTGGCATTTTACTCCGGCGCCTTTGGCTCCACATTTTAATGGGTTGGCGGAATCCGGAGTCAAATCTGCAAAGAGGCTTATCTATCGGCAGCTACTTAATCAAATCTTGACGTTCGAAGCTTTTACTACGTTTCTCACACGTGTAGAAGCAGTGTTGAACAGTCGTCCGTTAGCTTTTAACGCCGCATCCCCCATAGACAATGTTGATGTGCTGACAGCGGGACACTTGCTCATTGGGAGGCCGCTGATCGCCCCGCCTGAAGCCGAAGGAGTGGCTACTTCATCTATTAGTCAACAGTGGGAGAGGGTTCAATTGCTGACGAAGACATTTTGGCGTCGTTGGTCATCAGAATATTTAAACACTCAAATCCAGCGAGGCCGTTGGACTCAACTCACATCAGCGCCGAAGATCGGACAGTTAGTGTATATAACTGATCTTTCTACTTCTTGCTTGTCCTATCCAATAGGACGAGTGATCGAACTGATAAGTGGTCGCGACAGTGTCGTGCGCGTTTGCGTCGTTAAGACATCGGGTGGACTATATACTCGGGCAGTGCATAGGTTGGTTGCTCTGCCTACAGAGCTAGACGCGTAGAGACTATACCGCGTCAACAGACATTTACTTATTGGGTTATTTTCCCGCCTCTACGTGCAGGAAAATGGTGGGCGGTGTACAAAATATTATGTAATAAACTTCGGAGTTTGAATTGCGCGCCATTCAGATAGCAGAAGATTATGAAGAATCGCGCATGCTCATTTTACAGTCCATTAATCGGAGAGAGAAGGTAACGTCATGTGTCTCCCTTTTAAACTTTTTCAAATTTCAGTAACAATTTCTAAAGAAGATAACTTCAGAGATATTGTTAGCCGTCTCTATGTCAGAAGTACAATAATTTATTATTACATTTTGTAATAGTTAAAATGTCAAAGAGAACCCAATTGCAAGACACTGCAGGATTTCGCGTTGAAGTTAATTATCACTCTCTCGTGGCAATTAAACAGTTCATAATGCTGGTACAGAGAGTTGAATATAATATGTTTGATACAGAAAAGAGTTAAATAAAATACAAGCTTTCGGAGGGGGGGGGGGGGGAATCATAAAGAGTTCGTAAAATGAAACAAATTGACAATTTAGCTGCCCGTGAAAAACAAATAACAGAGGAAATTTAATGAACTCTTTTCACTTTTCACTTTTCAAAAAATAAAAAATGAATTGAAAGTATAGAAGAAATTCAATGAGAGGCTATATTAATAAGAGTCATAAAAATTCAGTATCTTATTAGTAAGACAGTAGTAAGCATTAGTAGGCAGGGGCGCCAAGATGTGGAGGGAGCATACATATAATATGTTTCTGCCCCTTACGGAATTTTCCAGGCGCTTTTTTCGGTCAATATCTGTTTCAGAGTGTACGTCTCATAGGAAATTCGGCAGCCCGAAATTTAATACTCATGATTTATTTAATTAACTAAGCAAGTTATTAAATATTTGGCTCATTTAAGTTGTAGAAGACTACTTCATGCGTCATATAATAGGGTATTTTTAATTTTTGATTTCGTAGTTTTTTCATAGTATCTATTTTACGTGAAAAGTTATTGTTTATAAATTATTATCATGCTTATGAAAAAGTTTCCATATGAAAAAAGTTCATACGGAAACAATACAAAGAACCGGTCCGAGTTTACTCGAACATGCTATCCAATGTATCAACATTAGTAGATAGAGAAAATGAGTAATTTCCTATAGTTAAATTTCGGGCATCTCGGGGGGGGGGGTTGTCCACCTGACGTCACTGGAGGTGAGGTAAATTCTAGATAGGTCAGACCAACACATTACCACACAACAATAATGGCAGGGCACGCAATGTATTTGACCGTGAATTTTCATTTCATTTTTTCAAAAACTTTTTTTTTTGCACAAAACCAAATAGTTTTTTGGGAAAGCAACCTGCCCAGTTTCGTTACTCAATTTAACACCTAAAACATGCCTGAAGGTAGAAAGCATCGATGGAAAGGTTTCACAGAAAAATTATATTTTAGTCATTTTTCATTAAAATTTAGTTATTTTTTTTTTTACCCCCAGAAGGAAACTATCAAGGGGCAAGCCACCCCCGCATTTTGTTAACATTAATAACGACTATAATACATGTGAATTTAAAAGAAATCATTTGAGCCGTTTTGGAGAAATAATTTTTTATGAGTTTTTCGAAAAGAATAGCCCAAAATAAAAACAATTCACCTGAGGTATGATTTTTGTGAACCTACATGCCGAATTTCATCAAAATCGACCCAGTAGTTTGCCCAGAAATCGACGCACAGACAGACATTTCGTAAAAACCACTTTTTTGGGTTCCTGGGACCTCAAAACGTGTAAATCCGTTGAAATCTCGGAATCGAAAATTTCGACCATCACAAAGCTTTCCTTATACTACGTATACATTGGAAAGCAATAATGTCTGCAATTGGTATTGGACAAGGGACCTATGGGCCACTGTAGGCCTGGGTCCATAAAAAGTCCTTAAAAAATTACTCAAAGTACTCAAGCTTTGAACTGGAAAACTTTATGTCAAAAATTAAAATAATATATTATTCATGTCCCAGAGACAGTTTTAATTTCACATATCTCGTAATATCAGGCTGACAGTCCCCCCCTCCCGCCCCCTCCACAAGTCTCCCCCTCGCCTCGAAACTTCTTGATAATTCCCCTCATTTATCACTACAAGACTATATGCTTAGCACAAACTTCAGTCATTGTCGCGGCAAAGCCTCATTAACAATGAAAATGTACCGCCTGTTCAGAAGTTAAATCAAATGGGGCCCAATTACACGAGCAAGGGAGCAGAAGTCAGCCTACTTCCTGCTTTGAGTACTAGAGTACTATAGGAGAGATGGGACATTCGAGTGGTCCAAAACTATTACCAATATATGTATATAGCACCGAAAAAATTTTAACGTACCTACTTAAGGCGCGGTTTCCATCGACCTGCAAGTGCAAAATACACATACGGTGACGTAGCAGATATCATTAATAAGGGCGGGGTCTCCACCGACCTCTCATTGCAGAATGCAAATGAGATTGACGGAAATCTAAATTTTTCTTTTTACAGTAATCTATTAAAATGTTTGTACTTAACATATCCCATGACGCCATTTTTTAATTTTAGTTTGTTTGTTCGTGATTTTCCTCTATGATCGTTGATTACTTTTAACTATGGCATAGAGAAAAACATGAATTTCCGTCAATGTCATTTGCATTCTGCAATGAGAGCTCGGTGGAAACCCGCCTTTATTAATGATATCTGCTACCACGTCACCGTATGTGTATTTTGCACTTGCAGGTCGGTGGAAACCTCGCCTTAGGTAGATATTTGTCCTGGGTCAATATCAAGGCGGAGGGCATGTAAAACAGGCGGTCCCTGGTCATTCTAGTTGAGTGTAAGAGAGGGCTTTATAGCCCTAACTCCGCTAGGTTGGCTTAGAAATTGAACAACATAAAGTCAAGATTTATTTATTTACTTTAATTTAAAAAAATCCAAATTCATCCGGGAATGGCTGATGAGACGGGAAGTGGTGGAATCCTTATTTGAAATATTGGACTAGCCTTAGGCTGTTGTGTGAGAATAATGAGCAAGTTTAGTATTTTTTTTCTTTAAAAAAAATTATTCGCATACGAACAATTCATTGAATGTATCCGAATAACCTCTTCAGTCGCCTCTGTAGGTAATATCTGTGTTGAGTTACGACAGGTCACCGATCGCATGATATGTAGAGACTCGCACAAGTACGAACAAGCTACCACTATGCCATAGAAATCCTTTTGTAGCATAAATTATGTTTAATTTTTTTAAATTTTTTATTTTAGTTTAGGGCGGGGAAAATTATTATAGGTCTACCTAGGGGGACCTTTCAATTATTGCGTATTAATTTATTGCTTTTGGTTTCAATACTCGTTTCCTTTTTTGCAAATTAAGTACAGTGAAGTAAAATGTATTCCTCCAAAAATAACAGTTTACAATATGGATTCATTGATACAAAATTTAAAACAATACAGTATACCCGTGTGTAGTAAGACTACATGATAGGCCGTTGTACCCTGTAAACTTACCTGCTTACGTACCTACTTATTATAATGACATTTCGGACTGTTCTTTTGCCAATATTTATATTCTACACTGAAATCATTGATATCAATATCTTATTGCTTTAGGGGTTCTAAACCTCCACCCCTCCCCCCGGGATTTTGACAATTAGGGGGACACGGAACACATAGGGTCCTAGGACACCTCAGATATCCTGGCTATTTACGCTAATGGTTTCTTGTAGTACTTTCTATTTGTTAGGCGCTTGCAGTGTCCAGGTAGGGTGAGAAAAGGACAATGGAATTATATTTGCTGAATTAATAGTGGGGGGGGGGGTCATGCTCCGGTCTTACGTTCTCAGAATTCCAACTGCCTGCGTAGCATAGCATAGCAAAAACAAGCCGTGCCAATACAAAAGGTTCAGCAGGGCACTCCAGGCTCGGGGTGGCGTGACAGGGACGGAAAAAGCATTGAATAGGATGGAATAGAAAATTTTTTTATTACATCACACAGCCGTAGCCCTTATGTGTATAAATATTACATAATGTAAAGCGAAAAAACAACAACAACAAAAATTCCTACTGTTTATAGCCTATAGTAACCCCTGTTGCCTCCACCGAGCTCGATACCATTGAATATACACCTATATATCATTATATATAGTAATAACCAAAGGGGAGATAGGACAGATGGCTCCCGGCAGAAGAACAACATCCTGGTTGAAAAACCTGCGGTTGTGGTTTAGCAAGAGCACGACTTTTTCAGAGCAGCAGTCTCCAAGGTCCAAATTGCCATGATTGTCGCCAATCTTCGAGAGAAGAGCCAAAAATATAAGAAGAAGAGCACTATAGTGTTTTAACTTATAGTGCACCGTGCACTATAGCGCAGTGTTATATATATTCAATGTCGATACCTTTAAAAACTATTAATGGCATGATGGAGGGGGCACAATTGGCTTGAATACTATCAGTATATCAAACAATGACCCCTCTTGAGAGCCTATCTATATGTAATCATATTACAAAGATTGAGAACCTCATCACACAGCACACTCTTTATTTGGCGAATAAGGTGGTCTACAAGGTGAGTCAAAATAATTTCCTTATATGTAAATACAGTATTTGAATATACAGTACCTAACAAATAGAACGACTGGGAACACATAACATTTTACCATTCACCTCCACCTTCCACCTTGTCTGCTACCCCGTTTTCCCTGCCCCAATGCATTTCATAATATTGTACTACACCAATGAAACAGATACTTTTAGTTTCTCACTGTACCTATAAATAGAAATTGTACTGAAGCCAACTGTATTGATTTTAAAATCCATCGCAAAAGATTGTCGTATAAATTTCCGATTCTCCGTCACTGCCGTCTAATAAATCTTGAATGTACAATAATATATTTACTGTAATATATAATGTATATAATATAATAATTATAATATATTTTCAGGTTGCTGCTTAAATACACATTCAATAGCAGTCAGTGTTCAAAAAACAAAAAGTGTTTGTGCGTCTTCAACACAAGACACAGCGAAGTACTTACTCAAATTTGCTCCCAGAATCTACAAGCTCACATAGAACATTTCGTGAAGCTTCTTAAGTCCAATTTGACAATTTTATAAAATATCCAGCAATCAAGAGAGCTAAGAATACGCACGAAAATGAACGCATTGACATTGCTAACATTCCAGATTTCACTTGCTTTAATAGGCCTAGACGGGATTCTTGTAGTCCCGGTCGTGGAATGTGTTGCTAAAAACGTATATTTCAAAAACGTTTCCAGCGCAGGTGGAACTATATTGACACTATCAAGTTTAGATGACATCATATACTTCGGTTCAGAGGAAGGAAATACGTATTCTTACAATCCTGCAACTGGAGAACGTAAAAAAGCTTACAGCGTTAGATTAAAGCAGTATTCGAAATCAATAATTTACAATAAGAAACTGTACATTGGCTCAAGTGGTGATGGAATTCTTTACGAATACACACCAGGTGAAATTGGCGTCAAGCAGCTTGCTCAGTACGCCAATACGCCATATGGCTTATCGGCATTGAATGACAAAATATATATTGGAACTCAAGGTGGTACAATTAATGAATTTGATTTAGCTACAGGTCAAAGTAAGAGTAAAGGAACCACAAAATATCCCATCTATGATGTAATCGCTAACAGCGAAACAGATAAAATATATTATGGAGCAAGTGATACTGTTTTTGAACTTAATCCAATCACGGGTGAAAATAGAAACGTTACCGTGGTTAGCACGGGTAAGATTATTTCGTCTCTCACAATATTAAACGGCAGACTTTATGTTGGAACTGCCGATGGGTATCTCTATGAGTACAACATGGTAACAAACACCATTCAACAGCGATGCTATTTCAATACCTCAAATTCAGCGTCATCGATGACTTCATTAAACAACGAAATATACATCGTTCAAAATAATAATATCTTCAAATTCAATGCTATAGACGGGAGATGCGAAATTTCTTCGACAACAGGATCGCCAAATTTCGCAGTTACAGCGTCTAATAATAAAATATACGTCGGTGGAGTTGACAGAGGGCTCTTTGAATATCACGAAGAAATCAACTTAAATGATGTTTTGTCAGTGAACAGCCTCCGGAAAATTGCCAATAATAGCAATGCTGTTATTCTACATGAGGTGAATATTGCGAATCCCAATTTGGATGTTTCACTTTTAGAAGTTGTCAGTAAAACTAATAGTTCAGCTTTAATAAGAGGAAAGGCAAATAACAATAGATATTTCAGTCAAACAGATGTTTACTACTCTTCTGCTGATAATAAACCTAGCAAAATTATTAATATTGACGAGATTATAGAAAAGGCAGTATTTGTCTCGTATAGAAATAGATACACTGGAAATGGCGTTACAGAGATAAAAAGTATTAAAACAGATTATTTAACATACTCGAGTGTAGTCGCGGAGAAAAGTGACGACCCCATTACACGCATGAAAAGCAATACGTCCGTTTGTTTCGGAACAATATTGCTTGATAATGATCAGGATAATACTGTTATGCAAACGCTTAGTTGCAAGTATTCCAGAAAAGCAACTCTAACCACAAAGATTACAAAAATATTACATAAGAATGAACTAGAAGGCACTGATATGAATGGATGGAACGATTTACTGGGTGCTTGGCCATTTGATGATGTTAGAATTGATTTGTGCGGAAATGAAAATATTGTCACGGGTGATGCAATTACTCTTGATGAAAATTGGGGCCCACCAGGACCAATAAACTCATGTCAAACGTCAGCGGATGTTGAAGTTTCAAGTGCTGTCGCTGTCTTACCAAATAAAACAGTTAAAGTAACTGCTTCTTTAGAAGTTGAAACGGCTATTGTGAAAATTAATCTGAAACAGGACATTCAAGGTCAAGTCACAGCGAATATTTTGAATCTTTATAATGAAGAAGTGGTGTTCAAGGCTTCAATCAAAGAATTGATGGACAATTTAAAGCAATCAAGCCTCCTGCCACCCGAAATAGTAGTTAACAGCGATGCAAGTGTGACCGTAAATGGAGAGCTGACTCGAACTCTCAGCGTGGATTCTGTGGCTGCCATTAACAGCTTCGAAATATAAATTGAGAGACACACTGATAGGGTATTATCTATCACATATATCACTGCCAGTGACGGATTTACCCAGTGCCGGATCACCAACTAGGCACACTAGGCAACTGCCTAAGGGCCCACAAAGTTTATTAAAAAGTTAATTTATTATGTAATTTTTCAAAACTTTTCATAATACCTTGAAAAATGTGCTTTTCATAATATTATATTGTAAAACTCAAATTTTGAAAACAGAAAGGTTTCCCGCCAAAACTATATATACTCTAAAAAAAATATTATGTATTTTGTATTTGTTATTATTAGTTCTTAGTTGCAATGTTAGACCACTTACAGTAAGATTATAGACATCGAGCCTATTGAGGGGGGAGAGTGTTGCCTACATTGGCAAAAATGTATTTACTTCATAAAAATAAAAAATATTGGGCCCTATTCATACGCATCTTGTTTTTGTCTACTGGTGCAAATAGGACTTAACTATGGCGTTAGCATAGCAAGACGTAAGCAACGATTATATTCACTATTATCGGACAAATATTGCCATAATAATGTTATCGTCCACAATAGGCTATGAGCTTGTACAGTTTACAGATTTAAAAAATTTGGGAATTATCCTCATATTGTTATTCATAATCATAGGGTTGTAGGTACTATAATTATATCCATATATATATATCTCCATAAATTAAAATACGGGATGCCAAGGAAAGTAATAAAAAATGTTTATCACGCCCTGATAGAGTCTGTAATAACTTACGGAATAACATCTTGGTGCAGGGACGAAAACACTTATGTAAATAAAGTGCAAAATGCCCAAAATAGAATAATTAAGAATATATTGTCAAACAAACTAAACAAAAAATTTAGCCACATTGATGATAAATATAAGTACCTCGAAATATTAAACCTAAAACAACTCTATACATTTAAAGTAATTAAATATAACTTCTTTGACAAGAATTTTAACATAGAAACAGAAAACAATTCACATCACAATACTCGAAATCCAAGAAACGTCAATTGGAAACCAGCCTACAACAAATACGGGAATAGATTAAATAGTATAACGAAAATTTTTAATGAATTGCCCATACAACTTAAAAAATTAACTAAAATAGGAGAGATAAAAACGAAAATTAAAAAATGGCTTTTGAATTAAAATACTTCGCTTTAAAACTTACTTTACTTTTTACTTTAATTATTTTACTTTTTACTTTAATTATTTTACTTTACTATAATTACTCTTTACGTTAACTTACAATTTTAAATGGTATGAATTAAACTGATTTGAAATTAAAACTAAGTTTTTTTTGCTAACACAGACGTGAAATAGAAAACATGTTGTTGCATCATCTACAGCGTTTACTGTGCGAGCCCCCGACAAGTTGATTAACTTGGGGGCCCACAGGTTATTTGTATTATAAGGGTATAATTGTTAATTTATAAATATATTCCTTCGGCGCTGGGGAGTACCGGCCGAAGAAGAAGAAAAAAAAAATTATTATTATTATTATTATTATTATTATTATTAAATAAATAATAAATAAATAAATTGGGGGTGCGGGATGTATTATTCTGTAAGTTATGGTATTTTTGTAATAGATGCTCCTTGTCCAGGAAATACTGGACGTGGAAAAGAAAAAATAATAATAAAAATAAAAGAAAAATAAATAAATACTGACTTTTTGTTCTATTACTAAGCCAACCTAGCGGAGTTAGGGCTATAAGCCCTCTCTTACACTCAACTAGAAAAGCCCGGGACTGCCTGTTTTACATGCCCTCCGAAGCATGGCCAGAAAATTTAGCAAGTGTGGGGCTCGAACCAACAACCATTCGGGTGAAAGTCGGAGTCTGTACCACTACTCAACATGTCCTGACTTACTGTTAATGTATCTTAAGGCCTATGAACGCTGTGGGTTGTGTTAAGTTGATAGAACTTTCCCTTTCCACAGAAACAGCGAGACTCCTGACTTGTAGTGGCCAAACTACTGGAGCTTTGGAAAGTCTTACCTTTAAGGGCCAGGGGGTGCAGAAGGGGGTGAGGGGGGAAGCGGGTCAGACTGGACTGACTGCGTTCTCCAGATACGGACTTGTATAAGTTCTTGCCTGTTGAAACCCTTTTGACTGATTGCTTTTTTGAAGCCTGAAGCCCTTGTAACATTGTCTATAAAGCTACTTCTTATTTGCCAAGTAGCGTAACTGCTGGTATCTCAGACGATGCAGGGAAGTTCTTGCCTTTTGGCTGATTGGTTTTTATGAAAACCTTGTAACATAGGCTATAAGGCAACAGCTTATAAGACAAACAGCGTAACTGCAGGTATTTCGGCCGGACTCGTCATACACGGGAAATTTCTTGCCTTTTGGCTGATCTGTTTTTATGAACATAACATTTGCAACAGCAGGTTATGGGATGTCTGTGATGTTACTTGCGTAAAGCCTGTGAATCTAGTCTAAGCAAGGACGGATACAGGGGGGGGGGGGTAGGGGGCTGCTAAATCTATTGTAAATTAAGTTATTACGCTCTAATTTAGTCGATCCTACATAACTACATAAGTTTTTCCTATTTTGACCCTCAGCTACCCCCCCCCCAAAATGGGCTGGATCCGTCCCTGAGTCTAAGTGACATCACTTCCGTCACAAAAAAAAAGATATCCAGACTTCAAGACCCTCCCATAATACGATTTAAGTTCAACTTCAAAAATATTTTTCAGCTACAAAATCCCCCTAAAAAAAACATTAAATATAGAAACAATTTAAACACAATAATTGTAAAGCCCCACAAGAAGACCTATAACAATTTAGCCTACCCTAAAACTAAATAAAAAAAATAAAAATATTCAATTAGATATACTTCCGTCTAACCAGCCATTCCCGGACGAATTTGGAAAATCCTATTGCCGCGCCAGTTTCTGCATGTACGTATACTTATGTAGCTCACAAACCAGAAGGTAAATTTGAGATTGGCAATTGTATATGTTCGGGGCGAGACTAGAAAGTCTGTACGAGTTGTACGAGTTGCTGAGGGATTTCCTTTCAACGGTCCTGTTTGACAGGCCCCAAATATCGGTAAATTACTGATAACTATAATTTCTAACGACCTCGAGGTGTAAATAACTCTTTCACAGATAAGATTATGGCCTTAGGTGCCCATTCCATTGACCGGCTAGGGCTATTTCCTAAAACGGTGACGTGGTAGCAGACATTCAAGACTTAGGTGGCGTTTCCACCGATCTCGCATTCCAGAATTGACGGAAATGTTTATTTTCCTCTATGCCATAGTTAAAATTGATCAATGATCATACAGTAAAATCACAAACAAACAAACTAAAATTAAAAAATGGCGTCATGGGATATGTTAAGTACAAACATTTTAATAGATTTCTATAAAAAGAAAAATTCTAATTTCCGTCAATGTCATTTGCATTCTGCAATGCGAGATCGGTGGAAACGTAACCTAATCCTTGAATGTCTGCTACCACGTCACTGTTTTTGGAAATAGCCCTAGCCGGTCAATGGAATGTGCGCCTTAATTACTGCACTTTATAAGCTGCACTAAGAAAACCTAATTTACACTATAGACTATACTATAGAAATACTGAATCTTGAAAGGCCGTATTAATTTCGATAAGGCTCTAAATCTGAGAGTGCCGGTTGTATGAAAACAACGCGAAAGTAGGTTATCAATGTCTACCTCGTACGGAAATATTGAACAGCAGCAGGATGTTGAGTTGAGACGTGCTCACTTGCGGACGTGTTTGCGTTTACGGATACGTTTTTCTCAATAAAACGCGGGATAAAGTGAAATAATTAAAAAAAAAAGTGCGTAAGGTACTAGAGAGTGGTTTTTTCCGTAGTGTAGTGAATATAGTTTTCCCCTTCTTTCAAAACTGGACCCTTTGGGGACAGTTTAAAGTGCAAAATGTGAATCTTGTGTAGTCAAGTACAAACAGGATTAACTTCAGCCATCCAGAGCCGCACAGACCGAGGACACACATTCTCACCGGATCCGATAAGTTTTCGTTTTAAAAAGCCTGGTTGTTTTAGATACTGGTACCTATTGTTTTTGCACTTTATCTAATTGTAGAGAAGGATGCCCGCTACGAGTGGGGGGGATAAGCTCCCTCCTGATAAAAAATTATTAGAGTTCCACAATAGAGTGGAAGGAAATAGATTTCGGGATCATGACTCTGGTCCATATTTTCTATTCATAGAAAGTCGTACGGGGGCTGTCGGGAAGACACACCCTATGACTTTTGGGAGATGGTTGTTCCGAGAAAAAGAAGTAATACGTTCCAATGTCTTAGATATCTACACGGTGGGTAGAAATAGAATTAAAATAGAAATGGTTTCGGCAGAAGCTGCAAATGAATTCTTAAATAATAAATTTCTACAAGAAAAAGGCTTGATTGCCTATATTCCAGATTTCTTGATTTATAAAGTTGGGGTAATCAGAGGTGTTGATTCAGAGCTAGCAGAGGAAGAAATTATTGAAGAAATGATATCTATAATACCACCTAAACGAGTTAGAAGGCTAACAAAAACCGTTACTGATGAAAAAGGTCATATCATGAAAATTAATTTAGAGACGTGTTTTGTGACTTTTGATGCTCAATGTTTACCTCAACACATTAGTATTTACGGGGCAAGATGCAGGGTCCAACCATATGTTCCCCCGGTTCATACTTGTAAAAATTGTCACATAGTCGGGCATTTAGAGTTCCAATGTAAAGGCAAGTTGAGGTGTTTGACCTGCGGGGGCCCACACACTGCCGATACCTGTGACACACCAGATAAAAATAAGTGCATAAACTGCAATGGTGCGGGGCACCTTGCGAATAGCCGGCAATGTCCGATATATATTCAAAAAGTTCAAAAAAAGAAAGACTTAGTCATGGCTGAATCTTACGCTACGGTAACACGTAATAAATTCCAGATCTTGTCAACACAAACCGAAATTGACTCCTCAAGAGATTTCCCTCCCTTGCCGTTACATAATCCACATCCGAGATTACGAAATAGTAGGCCTAGGTTTATAGCCGCAACAAAGAGGCCCAGAGAGCCGCAAGCCGCATACACAGACAACCTAAAACCTTATAATAGTACACAAGTTAGACAAGGATCCACTCAACAGGGGCAAATGTCGCGTAAATTATTAAGCCAGCGTCATAGTCCAAGTATGTTTTCTAGAAGTTTGGACAGAGAAAATACGCCAACTACCGAAAGCCAAGAATATGGTTTCAGCGAAGAAATCGACAAACTGTTCGAAAAGATCCCCAACGCTTCGGAGACGGGTTTACAACGATTCAGAGCACTAATTAATAACGTTCTTCTTACATTTATGCAAGCCTCTCGCTACGATGAAACAATGGACACAGAGGATGAACAAATATAAAAATTCAATAATCCCAGTTCATTTGTTAAACAGTTTTTTTTTTCCCCAATAGTTAACATTACCTCACATGTATTTATCCAATTCCAAAGCCTATTTCAATAATGCAATACATACAGTACTACAAACGGTCCAAATTGGTGATAAATACGTATACAATATATTTACAATGTATGTGTACATATGCTGTGCATGCCGTGTATGCACTGTATATATGTATGTGTATGTATGTATATGTATACATATATATTTTTTTATTTTTATTTATATATATATGCACGTATGTGCTATGGGACCAAGCCATGTATGATGTACGCATGCATATATCCGGCAAAACTCAGTAATGTGTTAACAGTTAATAGGCATGCATATCACTAGTGCATATTTGTATGTATATATGCATAAATATGTATATGCAACATAGGAGTATACGCAAGCCGTGTGAATATACGGTATGCATAGGCAAATACAATTTAGGTTATGCAGTATCCAAATCAATGTACTTAAGGTACGTACCTACTGTATCATACATTTTGGATTGTAGTTTGCCTCAGAGTCTTCGGAAACCATACTATACAGGTTATTCGGTACACAAATTATGGTATTTAAGGTATATGTACATGCCGTACTCTAATGTATGCGGTGCATGGTGGTCTGTAACCTCGACCGTTCGTATAGGTACCATTTGTATATGTTTGCGTACTGTGCATGCTGTGTATGCACTGTATACGTATGTATATAATATGTATTGAGAGCCATGTATGGTATCTGCATGTATATAAATATGCTAGCAAGCATGTGGTGCTGTGTAAGGAGCGCAGAGTGTGTTCATATGGTAAACTTACACAGTGTTTATATGCAACATATGATTATGATTATGCATGTGCCATGTGTGAGTATAAGGTATAATATTTGTTATGCGGCGGATTATACGGATTGCGAAGTTTTTTGGTACAGAGTCCCTGACATTCGACGAATAATATCGGCTTTAGAAAGGGAATGAGAGGTACATCCGGGAACCATGTCAGTTTTTTACAGTGGAACGCGCGATCATTAGTTTCCAACAAAGGGAGTTTTGAGAAATTCCTAGTTGATATGCCAGTTACTGTCGCAGCAGTTTCGGAAACAAATTTTCTAGCCAAGAAATTGTATAATTTTAGTGGCTATAATATACTCAGGAGTGATAACCCCCGTGGTAGACGTGGGGTAGCACTTCTTATTAAAAGCGGAATCAAATTTAGCCTTTTAGATGTGAGGACACCGGCATTAGTTGACTTTGAATACATTTCGGCCACCATTTGGATAAATAAAACCTCCGAAATTACAGTGATATCGGCATATAACGGGTGCAGGAATTCTATCTCACAGTCTCATTGGGAAAAATTTTTCGCAGCTTTTCCTAAGCCATGTATTTTCATGGGATATTGGAACGTACACCACAGAGCTGTAGGGTCTTCTTACACTGAGGCAAAAGGTATCTATTAGACGCGGTATTGCACACTGGTCTTGTCTGCCTGAATGACGGTTTACCCACATTAGTTCCTTCCATCGTACAAAAAAATGTCTCTGCACTAGATTTGACTTTCTGCTCCGCTCAGCTCAGTGGAAAGTACATTTGGAAGCGTATAGAATGTCTCTCGGTAGTGATCATTACCCCACATTGATAAGCACAACTGCGTGTGAGGAATATCTTGTCCCACCCTCACGGAAATGGAATACGCGCAGAGCTGATTGGGTGCTGTTCCAACGAGCTCTATTACAAATGTCATATACAGACATTAATAATACCCCGTCTTATGAACATTTTTTCGGAGTAGTGGAGGAGATATGTAGCTTAGCCATACCTCTCCAACGAAAAATGCATAGTGGGTTACGCGGCTCGATGGTGGAATGACGAGTGCGCAAAAGCTACCATTGCTCGACGTAAAGCTCTAGTATGTTATAAAGACCATTGTACGTACTCCTCATATTTGCATATGAAGGCGTCCGCAGCAAAGGCCAAAAAAATTATCAAGGAAAGTAAAAGGGCTTACTGGAAGAAATTTTGCGGAAATTTAAATAGATCCACTCCTATTTCACAAATATGGAAGGAAATACGCAACCTGAAAACCACAGTTTTACAAGAGGGCCCTTGGGTTTCTGACTTTTTGGATAGACTGGCACCTCCCAGTGCAATGTTACCACTGCCACCCCTATGCTTAGGAAGGCATGGGCTTGACATTACATTTCACCGCCCCTTTACAATGCTTGAGCTGAATAAAGCGCTGTTGCAGAATAAAATGGGAGCTCCCGGGAAAGATGACATTTCATATGACAAATTATCGAATTTACCGCTTCCCCTGAAATCTAAACTACTGTCTATATTTCAAAACATCTGGGATACTGGGCAGCTTCCGGGGAGCTGGTCAGAATATGTTGTTGTGCCGATTTTGAAACCAGGAAAACCAGCCACCATGTCAGAATCGTATCGCCCGATTTCGTTGGCCTCCTGCGTTAAAAAAACCTACGAACGTATTTGGAAATTCAGGTTAGAATGGTGGGCTGAACGAAATCATATTTTCCCGGAGAACCAGTTTGGTTTTCGGAAAAAACGGTCTACAATAGACGCAATAAATACTCTAACCTTAGATATTTTATTAGGTTTCACCCGCAACGAAACGACTGTGGCTGTTTTCTTGGATATAGAGTCCGCCTACGACAATGTCAACCTCTCTATTCTTTATAAAATTCTGCTGGACACAGGTCTACACCTGCGCTCATCTGGGAAAGAAATATTTCAGTCAGAATAAATGGTCAGCTACACGGCCCACGTGTGACTGGACACGGTTTGCCACAGGGATCAATTTTAAGCACAATTTTATTTATTTTATACATTGCTCGCATTGAGTCGGTGATGACGTCTAAGGTAAAAATGATAACATACGCCGATGACGTATGTGTATACAACACATGTGATAACTGGGGAAATGCGATCTTAGAACTTGACCAAACTACAAAAAATCTGACAGCATATCTTAATGAAATAGGTCTTAGCATCTCTCCAGTTAAAACAGAAGTATGTGTTTTCACCAGAAGGAGAAGACTCCCATACCAGGGATCTAAAATTAATTTAGGAGGCATGCCTCTTAATGTAGTTGAAAACGTTAAGTTTTTGGGGATTAACCTAACAAAGCGTTTGTCTTGGAACAGTCAGATTGACCAAATTATAGTTAAGTGTGAAAAGCATATGAACATTTTGCGGTCGATAACGAACGCTCACTGGGGGGCCGACCCCCAAACTGCTATGGCCTATTACCGCGGCACTGTGCGTGCGACGATGGACTATGGGGCCTGCATTTATGCTTCAGCTAGCAACACCCAGATTAAAAAACTAGAGAGATTACAGTCATGCTGCTTAAGGATGATCCTTGGCAGCTTGCAATCAACGCCACTAAATATTATAAATGCAGAAGCTGGGGAGCCTCCAGTAGGGTGTAGATTTAAAATGTTAGCTGATAGGTACACACTGAGCACGTACAATCGCTGCCAAACCATTTTTAGCCGCCTAAACCAGCTAGCAGTGTCCAACCTTACAGAGCCATATTGGCAAAAGAAGAAATCACCAATACTATGCGACAGCTACTACGACCGTAGCATGTTTTTCCCCCTCATAACATCATCCGAAAAACCACTTTCTTTCAGCCTTCCCTTAAAGCAATTAATTTCCACACCAAGCGTGTACATACACCCGCATACCGATTTCTCCAAATTTGAGCTGAGAGAATTATTGTCAGAGAAGTGGCCGGACGCCCTGTATGTATACAGTGATGGGTCCCGAATGTGTGAAAAAGTCGGTAGCGCCTTTTATATAGAAAAATTAGAAGTAAAAAAAGGCTTTCGCATAGCAGACTTTGCGTCCGTTTACACCGCGGAATTAATTGCCATTCAGATGGCGATGGAATACATTGTAGCATTAAGGGGAGCCCGCATTAAAAAAGTGGTGTTTTTGACTGACTCCTTGAGCTTAGTGGAGAAATTTAGAAACATCTCTCCGAGATCCGATTTTATAAAGCCAGAGATTGACATACTGAGACTTCTCGAGCAGCTAGCCTGTAAAGGATGGGAACACCAATTTATTTGGATTAAGGCACATGTCGGAATCGTAGGAAACGAGATGGCAGACGCTTTGGCCAAGGAAGCTACCAGTCATAGGTGCATTGACATGCAGGACCCGGTATGTCCCCCGTCCGACTTGGGTTTTCACATAACACAGTCACTGTTGGCGAAGTGGCAGGGACTATTCTCCAGTTACCCAGCTGGGGTTCAGTATAAGGAGATCTTCCCAAAAATATCATTTTCTCCGTGGTTTAAAGGTTACCAGTCACCACTCACAAAAAAATTTTATACGACCATTACAAGACTGAGAAGTGGCCATGGGGTCACGAAGAGGTACTTGTGGAAGATAGGTAGGGACCCCAGTGGCATGTGCGACACTAGTCCGGGGTCAACTGAAACCCTACAGCATATTATATTAGAATGCCCATCACACTCAGCACAACGTACAGTCCTCCTTAATTGCCTCCCAAATTCCATAGTCAGACCTTTCAATCTACTTTCAATTTTAGAAACATCCAGCCCAACAATATATTTTGCTCTTCATAATTTTTTAAAAAACAGTAAAAAAGCTATTTAAGACTGCCGCACATTAGTGGCTGAATGGCTCCCCATCGCCGACGCAAAAAAAAAAAAAAAAAAAAAAAAAAAAAAAAAAATGCAGCCGTAGCACCAACGCTAATGAATAACTTTACCTTACACAACTTAAACTTATACGTTAACAATAATAAGACAATACGTATGCATGAAAAAAATTGAAAATATTAAAAAAATTAATAGATGACTGTGAGTGTTTTTAAGCTGTGGATTACAAAAGCCAAAACACCTGCTGGTCATTGTTGCATAATGCTAGGTCCAGCATTTTGTGGTTTTTGCCAGCTCCATTGGGCCCAACATGGCAAAACATTTGAATGTCGTATTATATTATATGGAGTTGGTTAATTTAAATACCGTGTTTAAATGATTTCAATAATTCCCCGGTTAAGTTATTATTTTCTGATGGTGTTACATAGGTACCTGTTGAGTACATTTACATTGTACATTTCGGGTAATCACCCTACAAAAATGCGATTATGCTATTCTCTAGATCCACGGGAGACAGAACTCTCACGGCTCACGGAAACTCTCACCTAGAAATACTAGTCTCAACAAATAAATAAATTTAACCGACGCTTTAGTCACTCAAGTTGGGTGTAGCTGCGTAGAACGGTAATTCATTAGCAATAAAATTAGCATGCAGCATGACATGATGAGGGCATGGAAGCAGGGTAATGGCCAATGGGTTTCGTGGCATTACCATTTCTCAAATCACAATAAATGGTAAAATTTAGACAAATTTATGATTTCAATACACTCGACAAAAAGAGACGTTGCGCCGCAAACTCACGTAGTCCCTAATAGGGATTTTTTCCTTCTACATACCCATGTATCTACATTAAAAAAAGAGGTTCTCGAAAGGATAAACTGCACACGGACGATTGTGACGCCGGTGAAGCGCTTTTGTCGAAATTTGTCATTGTAGCAAATGGGCAGTTGGAAAACCACCGAAGCAATTTTGGAAGAGTTCTGGGCCTGATGGGAAGCTGACTGCACGCAGGTACACGGATTTCCCCTCAAAACGCTGAGGACACGCCTCAGCATGGCCGTGCGTTTTTTTTTATATGTAAACCTGTATTGTTTGATGAATTGGAATAAATGTATTTGAGTTTCAACACTGGAAAGAATGGACTTTCATTAATAAATTACGTAAAATTTGTTGTGGACCCCCCCCCCCCCATCCCCGAAATCAGAACCTGCGCCTCAGCGTCAAAAAGCATGACATAACCAATTATAGATACCAGTCGTCGGTGGCATTACGGCCATGTAGAAAAGGCATACTCGTTATATTCTGGATAAGAACCATTACATTGGTAGTATTGCACACATAATGACAATGAGTTGTGTACTATTCAATAATTAATTTTACAGTGGGAGGGAATTAAAAAAAAAAAAAAAAACTAGACTTAAATGCGAAATGTCTTCGTAACGTGGTCTGGTAGTACATCTGTACAGGCCCCTAATTTTCCCCGAATTTTCGTGTTCACTCCTATAAAGACGCGTAAAAAATCGGACAACCCAGCCAGGTTACCTGCCACCTACATACATGCCTAAAAAAGAGCCTGTACTGCGTAGGTGTACAGGCTGTCACATTAATAATCGCCTTATACAGGCAGTAGTCATGGAAAATACGTGGAAATGTCAATGTCACCAGAGGCTAATAAACGTTGTTTCCTTATATTTTGCATACGCATCAACAACTACGGCTATAATAACATGTTATGTGATGTATCGTATTGTAAAATATGGCACTAGCCTGGTATACAGACATAATTATAATTGGTTGTGACTTTAATTCTTTCCAATTTATACGTAGTATAAGGAAAGCTTTGTGATGGTCGAAATTTTCGGTTCCGAGATTTCAACGGAATTACACGTTTTGAGGTCCCAAGAACCCAAAAAAGTGGTTTTTACGAAATGTCTGTCTGTCTGTATGTATGTCTGTTCATCTATTTCCGGGCAAACTACTCGGCCGATTTTTATGAAATTTTGCATGTAGGTTCACAAAAATCATACCTCGGGATCATTTTATTTTTATTTTGGGCTAACTCAATTTGGGGGGGTTTTATTGTCAAAAAACTCCAAAAAAAAACGTCTAAAAAATTATTTCTCAAAAACGGCCCCAACGATTTCTTTTAAATTCACATATGTTGTATTCGTTATTAATGTTGACAAAATTCGGGGGGTCGCTTGCCCCTTGATAGTTTGCTTCTGGGGGTAAAAAAATGAAAATAACTCAATTTGAATGAAAAATGACTAAAAAATAATTTTTCTGCGAAACCTTTCTATCGATGAATTCTACCTTCAGGCATGTTTTACGTGTTAAATTGAGTAACGAAACCGGACAGGTTGCTTTCCCAAAAACTATTTGGTTTTGTGCAAAAAATTATTTTTTGGAAAAATTATAGAAAATTCGTGGTCAAATGCATTGCGTGTCCTGCCATTATTGCTGTGTGGTAATGTGTTGGTCTGACCTATCTAGAATTTATCTCACCTACAGTGACGTCAGGTGGACAACCCCTCTCCCCCCCCCCCCCCCCGAGATGCCCGAAATTTAACTATGGGAAAATTATTTAGCATGGTGGACAACCCGGAACAAAAACGGAAAATATTAAAAAAAACTCAACTAAGTTAACAGATCATTCAGGTACACACCATAAATAAACATGTAATGGTCATGACAAGCCCCCTTAAACCCTTTTAAACTTTTTTCATTTCTGATGGGGTCCGGCAGGGTGTTCCAAAGCCTCACCGCCTGTACCAAAAAGGAAGAAGATAAGGCGTGGGATGCCATAGTCAATAGGTACCCGTATGGCCAGTGGCGGATTTACCAGTAGGCAACTGAGGCAAATATATACCCGGACACTCCGCGCGCGCGTAGGACTTAAAATTTTTTTGTGTGCATTATGTAAAAAAAAAATTAAAATAAATGTATAACATTGTAGTTACGGGTGAGAATGTAGGTTATTTTGACTTGAAGCATTAAATAAAAAATGGTGGTCTTATTAGTGAACACCCCCCTCCCTATACATGCAAGTAGTAGTAGTAGTAGTAGTAGTAGTAGTATGATTGGACACAGTCGCAGGCCACGGTGTGGGCCCATAGGACAGGGGACCTCCTGATTATAGTGGATTCCGAACCACTTGGGAAACACAGTGAAGTCACACGATTAGTTCGGAGGTGACCAGGACAAGTCCTACCATGTTTCCCTACCGGCACTGTGCACACTGCCAAGTTATCTGCATCTTTGAACCTGCTCTTGTCCGCCTGATTCAACTTGGTAAGGCGGCCGGCCCTCCCTATACATACAATAATTATTAATGTCCGCGACACCTATATCCTCGCAAAAGCCAAATCCGTCTCTACCATATGCTATATCGGGTTCCTGCTCTACAGGTACATCAATCAGGAATCAGGATGATTGGGCTTGCTCATAAACAAACGTTAGAGTTTCATAGGCCACATATTTTGGAAAAAAAATCAATTTAACAAAGAACTGTATGGATATATAGAAAAATTTTATAGGCTTAAATTAATGAAAGAATGAATGAAAAACGTCTTTATATTAGGCGAGCATAAGGCGCTAATTCCACCAACGTCAATAGTGATATTAAATGTTTTCTGACGTGGTAGCAGACATTTTTAGACAGTCTACAAATGTCTGCTACCACGTAAAAACATTTAATATCACTATTGACGTTGGTGGAATAAGCGCCTTAGCTCTGAATGGCTACTCTACCCGCAGCCTGATCGAGGCGATTATAATACCGGTATTTATTTAATCCCCTGGTAATAAAAATGTAAACAAGATAATTTTATAATGGAAAGTGCTATTCAAAATTTGTTTGTTTACTGTTATAATGCTAGGGTATTTATTTAACCCCGGTATTATAATCGCCTCGATCAGGCTGCAGCTAACCTAAGAAAATCATAAAACTTTGAATGTTAAGTAACTTGGAGGAAAACTTCGAGATCCATTTTATTTTTCTCTGTTATAAACCCAGTACCGGTAATGAGGGCCCCTTCGGTACTCAGTCCCTCGCCCCCTAATGGTACCCAGCACGACCCTGGGTATATTAGGCATTAGGGTCATCAAAGGCTGAAAATATATTGTATGAAATAAAATAATACAGACAAATTAATTAATTGCAAGCTCATGGACCATCCGCACTAGTATATAGCTATTGAATGGTATCTTACATCCTGTGAAATCCATTGTCGGCGTAATGTTACTGACAATTACCTTAATTATAGGTAGGCTACGTAAACAATAATATTAATAGGTAGGTAGCCCTAATAATGTTTAATTTTATCACGATTCTGTGTGGTTACTTATAGTTGGTGAAGTAGAAGAGGTCATAGGTATATATATGTACACACCTGGCAAAAACCACAGGCTACTGTAGCATGAAGATTGTAGGCAGTGGCGGAACCAGCTTTTTATTTGAGAGGGGGCGCCCTTTTCTAAGGTGCCGATTCCATTGACCGGCTAGGGCTATTTCCAAAAACGGTGACGTGGTAGCAGACATTCAAGACTTAGGTGACGTCTCCACCGACCTCGCATTGTAGAATGCAAATGACATTGACGGAAATTAGAATTTTTCATTTTATAGAAATCTATTAAAATGTTTGTACTTAACATATCCCATGACGCCATTTTTTAATTTTAGTTTGTTTGTTTGTGATTTTACTGTATGATCATTGATCAATTTTAACTATGGCATAGAGGAAAATAAACATTTCCGTCAATTCTGCAATGCGAGGTCAGTGGAAACGCCACCTAAGTCTTGAATGTCTGCTACCACGTCACCGTTTTTGGAAATAGCCCTAGCCGGTCAATGGAATGGGCACCTTACAAAGTTAAGCCGGTTTACGGTGGCCATTTTTTATCAAATACTTTTTTAATTAGGCCTAGATTACAGTGGCGTAAATAACACCCCGCGGCGCGATGAGGAGGGGGCGCAGCATTGCTGGGGGCGCACTTCTGTTCCCAAAAATAATAAGATAATTTAGAAATCTATGTAGGCTACCGGTAATTAATAAAAATATTAAACATCAATTTGTTATCCATGTTGACTATTTCTATGAAATTAGGAACTTGATCTCATTTAAAACTAAAAATTATCTTTCTCGCCAATCCTGAGCTTCACCAGCAGTGGCAGCAGAATGCACTAGGTACCAACATAACCAGACAGCGGCTGGTACGTTTTCCATTATTATTTTATTATTTAAACTACAAACTTTTTTTTCCCATTCCACCAAGACAGTAGGCAAGGGGGGCTTATTGGACTGCAGCCCCCCCCCCCCCACCGAAATGAAAAGTTGAGAATTAAATCCATCTAGTACGGTAACATGAATATGTCTTCCTCTGAAAATTATAAGCTTTACGGCTGTTAAAATCGTAAAACCCCACTATTTCGGGCCCATTTTTTTCAAAACATTACCCCCGGTGGAGACCCCCGGACCTCTCAGTTTGCTGCAATATCAATAAGCATTCCTTTGTAAGTTTTGTAAAACTCTATACTTTACTGCTGTTAAAGTGAGTAAAATCCAACTATATCACACTTATATTTTCAACTTTTTTCCCCGGGGGAGACTCCCGGGCCCCTCTACATACAATATTATTTCTATAAAATCGAAGCCACGTCGTAATGGTAACATAACGCATGTCCAGAAAATGTTGTCTGGCTGTGTCCCCACTAAATTACCATTTTACGTGGCTATGCTATCATATATAGCCTACGAGTACCACCATCACCCTTTAAGAATACACTAGAAAGGATCACAGCCACCCCCGAAAAAAATCCTGGCTACGGCCTTGCATTCGACTACTGACTATCACTTATAACAAAGATGAAATAATACGACAAGGTAGGGCGCACCAAAGGTCTTGCGGGGGGGGGGGGGGCGCAGCAAAAGTTATTTACGCTACTGCCCAGATAATATTTATCTTTACTAAATTGTTCACATTCTGGCGCCCCTCAGGGCACTTGAAGGGGGTCATGACCCCTTCACCCACTCCGTTGATTCGCCACTGATTGTAAGAGCTATTAAACAACGACAAGTTAGCGGCATAGCTTAGGCTGCTCAGGTTTCTTCATTTGTTCCCATGGCAATTTTATCAGCAGATCACTTGCGACTGAGTCGTCCGTGCTGTGTTCGCCCAAGAAAAAATCCCTTTCGGCTCTGCCCAATCAGGAGTAGGGAGATTCCGCAGACCCTGCTTTTCCTCTACGCTACCTACGTCATGTATGTAATAACAAATAAAAAATACTTCATTATTTTCCCGACCACAACATCAACTCACAAAACACTCTTGTGTTCCAAATTTCGAACCACAATGCCGACTATGAACTTTTATTTATCAAATTATTTTCACTTTGACTGGATGCCATCTTAAAATGTTTGATTTGTCGTAAAAAGAGGTGATTACCATTATCGTAGATAATAATGCGGAATTTCAGTCAAATTTTAATTCATTCCTCTGCAACCAATATTAACTGAGATATGAATTATACAAGGTTTCAATCGGCCACCATCTTGTAACTAAATAGTGGATCTAGCTGATTAACGAACTCGATCAAGACATTTGTATGATCAATTTTTGTGCCAAGTTTCATCAAAATCAGATAATATTTACGGAAGTTAGAGTGTTTCCTAAAATCAATATATATACATACGTATATATATATATAAAAACATTTTGAACGGAGGGTGGTTTTAGGCTCAGGGGGTCATGAAATGAAAAGTTGTGAAGAAATTTTCCGGAAGTCGAACATTGGTCGCCATCTCAATAGGTAGGTCTCCGGTCTCCCCCACTACGCGTTTTATGGCTTAACTCAGGGCAGTTTTACAATACGGTATTTTTCTATGGTGTAGCCTATAGTATAACAATAACTGGTACGAGTCAACCCGTACATGCTGTCCTATTCATCAATTAGGATAATAGGCACGGTACCTCCTGTAATAGTTCCTTGGTAAATAATCGTCCTATGTATAAATTTCGGTTTAGTTATAATTTTAATAATTATCCCAAAGCATTAAATTAGTCGATGGGGCGATTATATATAGTGAGGAATTGGCAGACCCATATAATACAATACAGCACAGTAATAGTGACAGGATATGGCATTGGGGCATGAATTATCCATATAATTTCTTAAACAATTATTTTTATGTTCCAAACAAAATCTTTGATTTGGGGAAGCAACCTGTTCGGTTTTGTTGTACTTTATACATATATATATAACAACTAAAACACAGGGACGCCAAGTTTTGAAAATTCTGGGGGGGGGGAGAATTCGGTACTCTGGAATGTATTAAGAAAATGCAGTGGTAAATGGTTACTTAAAATAACTAGAATGCAGAAAACGTGGACACTCGCTCTTTCTATAAGATTATTGACTAAAGTTTATATCGAGGTTTTGTGCCTCTTCATTGTGAATGCTCTTTGCTTCTGGGGGGGGGGGGGGGGGGCGCTGCCCCCCAGAATTATTATATTATTTTTAGTCATTATATTTTAGTCATTTTTCATGAAAATTGAGTCTTTTTATTTTTTGCCCCTAAAACCAAACAACCGACCTATATGTTTATTTTCATTAAAAAAAAAAAATGGTTGCTCTGTAAAGTCGGTTTACAGACGATAGTTTAACGTGACAACGCCTAAATCAATAAATATTACTTAAAAACAAAATGCGCCTGCCGCCCCTTCGGTGCTCGCATGACTTGTGTGTGAATGGTCGAAGTCCCATATCGTATATAGTGCAAGTAGTTTGAATTTTTTAAATGGATAATAACGCGGCCGAAAGGGGCATGTATTTGTTGAAAATCGTGCTGCGCACCCCCTGACGTTTCCACCCCCCCCCCCCCAAGGCAAACCCCTTGTCCTATCACAATAAATATGACATGGCCTGAAAGAAGAAGAATAGACGACATTATTGACTTGACTTAAGTTGGCGCTGAATTAGCCGGCCGCCATACCAAGTTGAATACAGCGGACCAGAGCAGGATCAAAGCTGCAGATAACTTGGTCGTGTGCACAGAGCCGGTAGGGAAACATGGTAGGACTTGCCCTGGTCACCTCAGAACTAATCGTGTGACTTCACTGTGTTTCCCAAGTGGTTCGGAATCCACTATAATCAGGAGGTCCACTGTCCTATCTATGGGCTGGCATAGGACAGTCAAAGTTGGGGTCGCTCTATGGGCCCAAATTTGAGGCTTAAGTCGTTATTAACCCGACGAACACTACTACTACTACTACTAAGTTGGCGCTGTCAGCCCTGGAGGACTTTTGGCCGCATTCACAACAACACGCCAACGTCCTGTCCTTCGCCAGGGCCAGACCACGGCTCATCTTCCTTTAGCTTTTAACTGCATGCATTGTATTGTATTTAGGATATAGTAGTATAGAAAGGGCGGTTCTGGCACAAAATCCCAGCTATCCCATCTATCCCACCCCGTCGTGCTATCCCCCGCGGGTGGTCTATCTATTTTTGTGTGTTATCCCTCGTGGGTGGTCTGAGGTTCTGGCACAAATCCCACCCCCCGTCGAGCTATCCCATCTATCCCACCCCGTCGTGCTATCCCCCGCGGGTGGTCTATCTATTTTTGCGTGTTATCCCTCGTGGGTGGTCTGAGGTGCTGGGACTTATCCCACCCCCCCGTCGAGCTATCCCATCTACCCCTCGTGGATGGTCTGAGGTTCTGGCGCTTATCCCCCCCCCCCATCGAGACCCGTGGGTGGTCTTTCTATGGCACTATGATTGTTTTTTTTTTTTTTGTATAATTACTAATTTGTGAGACACAGAGTTATATTTTGATTTTTTTTTATTTTTTTTTTTTTTTTTTTTTTTTTTTTTTTTTTTTTTTTTTTTTTTTTATAGTGAAATTGAATTAAAACATTTCTTTCTTCTTCTTCTTTCTTCTTCGTGGGTGGTCTTTCTATGGCACTATGATTGTTTTTTTTTTTTATAACCCAGGTAAACATAAGCTAAATATAGACACCCGTAGTATTTAAAAACCTTAAAATAAATTAATATAAATTTTTTTTATCAGCAATATTTACATCGATGAACACGCTTGAGCTAATGCATAATGTTTAGTACACTACATTGAGTAAGCATAAGCTAAATATTGACACCCATAGTATTTAAAGACCGTAAAATAAATTAATATAAGTTTTTTCTTAATTATTTATTATCAGCTAAATTTACATCGATGACCACGCTTTAGCTAATGCATAATGTTAAGTACACTACAATAAGTAAACATAAGCTAAATATAGACACCCATAGTGTTTAAAGACCGTAAAATAAATTAATATAAGTTTTTTTTTCTTAATTATTTATTATCAGATAAATTTACATCGGTGAACACGATTGTGCTAATTAATAATGTTAAGTACACTACATTAAGTAAACATAAGCTAAATATAGACACCCATAGTATTTGAAGACCGTTAAATAAATTAATATAAGTTTTTTTCTTATTAATTTTTATTAGCAATATTTACATCGATGAACACGCTTGAGCTAATGCATAATGTTTAGTACACTACATTGAGTAAGCATAAGCTAAATATTGACACCCATAGTATTTAAAGACCGTAAAATAAATTAATATAAGTTTTTTCTTAATTATTTATTATCAGCTATATTTACATCGATGAACACGCTTGAGCTAATGCATAATGTTTAGTACACTACATTGAGTAAACATAAGCTAAATATAGACACCCATAGTATTTAAAGACCGTAAAATAAATTAATATAAGTTTTTTCTTAATTATTTATTATCAGCTAAATTTACATCGATGACCACGCTTGAGCTAATGCATAATGTTAAGTACACTATAATAAGTAAACATAAGCTAAATATAGACACCCATAGTATTTAAAGACCGTAAAATAAATTAATATAAGTTTTTTTCTTAATTATTTATTATCAGATAAATTTACATCGGTGAACACGATTGTGCTAATTAATAATGTTAAGTACACTACATTAAGTAAACATAAGCTAAATATAGACACCCATAGTATTTGAAGACCGTTAAATAAATTAATATAAGTTTTTTCTTATTAATTTTTATCAGCAATATTTACATCGATGAACACGCTTGAGCTAATGCATAATGTTTAGTACACTACATTGAGTAAAGATAAGCTAAATATAGACACCCATAGTATTTAAAAACCTTAAAATAAGTTAATATAAGTTTTTTCTTATTAATTTTTTTTTTATCAGCTACATTTACATCGATGAACACGCTTGAGCTAATGCATAATGTTTAGTACACTACATTGAGTAAAGATAAGCTAAATATAGACACCCATAGTATTTAAAAACCTTAAAATAAATTAATATAAGTTTTTTCTTATTAATTTTTTATCAGCTACATTTACATCGACGAACACGCTTGAGCTAATGGGAGACAGGGATAGATAGACCAGTGAGGGTGAGCGCCATTGAATAATACACATATTAATTACCTAATTTGAAACAGTGGACTACCCACGAATGATAGACGGTAAGGGTGGGACTCGGCGTTGCACTCAGTATCTTAAAAGAAATGTATTAATCCCACAATAGGTGTTCAATATACCCACCAGCCATGTTTATAAAAATGAATTTTCAATAATCCCAACTAAGTCTCAGTTTCTCACAATGGGTGTGCAATATACCAGGCAGTCGTGTTTTCTATGTTAGATTTAGTTACATTGGGCTAGGACAGGTTAAGTTATAATATTAGGCTAGGTTAAATTTTTATATCAAGTTAGGGTAGGTTACATTGGATTAGGATAGGCCAGATTAGGTTACATTGGGTTAGGTTAGCTGTTTACCTAGATTAAATTCATCATTTTTTTTAACAAAAATATTTTTATATCAAATAAATATGATGTTAAGTTAGGTTACATTGAATTAGGATAGGTTAGATTAGGTTACATTGGGTAAGGATAGGTTGAGTTAGCCACAAACAAGCCATTAATAAATCTACCCCTCGCTGACAGTCCATTGTAAGCTAAAGTGATTTTTGTTTTCGTAAATCTATCCAACACTTAGGTTGAAGCATGGTCATTATCGCATTATAGATATGTCTTAGGTTTAAAAGTTTGTTTTAAGTGATTGTATGTAAAGACATTGTTTATGAGGGAAGATTTTACTGATCATAAGAATAATTGCACAATTATGAGCGGAGGAGCACTATCTAACGAGGGAAACTTTGTATGCAAAACATCTATAGCTCTAGATGGTGTTGTAAAATAATACAATTATAAAAACATAACCATACGTCATGATCCCGTTGTATATTTACATAATATGGAAGGTGAGGTTGATTCAATTACAACTGAAAACATAAAACTTTTTAAAGTGATTAAATGGTATAAAGGACAAGTCCCGTGCTGGGCAATTAATAAATCTATCCAACGCACAGGTTTAAGGGAAGTATTGATTTAGTAAACAGATAACCGTGTGCAGATTCAAACCTGTTGAGAATCACCAGGTGCACTCAGTACACCCATCACACCAGGGGGTCCATTGTAAGCTAAGTGATTTTTGTTTTTGCATCAGTTGCACCCGGCAATGATAAAAACTATACTGAAGCATGGTTTCGTGCTAAAAACAAACAACTTCTCCTCACTGATGACTCCACAATAAAATATCAACAAATAAACAACATTTACAATATTAAAAATGGTAGGGGGGGGGGCCCTTTAAAAGCAAAAGTGAACATTACAATTGCAAATACAAGTAAAGAAAAAATGTACGAATTAAGTAAAAAAAATTTTTTTTAAACGTTAATAGAAAAACAATTGTGCAGGCAGATAACTGAAGTAATGTAGGCTAATAATAAAATATTGGTTGACAATCGACACTGAGAGAACATCCACTTTACAGTATGTATCCCAATTTTCATTAAGTCTAGATGCTAAGTAGGGACGTGATGTTATTGGGGTTGGAAGAAATTAGGTATTTTATGTGTCTTGAAACTTGTTATGCTGACGGAGTCCTTTATGTTGTCCGGTAGGGAATTGTACAATGGAATAGACTTATACATAATATGCGAATGCATAAAGTGTTCCGTATTCGGTTTCAAAGTTTTTAGGTTGCGTCCGGTACCAAGTCTGGTATTAATGTTATGATGGACGAAATCACCTTGCCCAAGAATGGTTTTTGCCCTTTTTAAATCGAAAAAGTAGAAGTTGTTTTGCACATAGCAATGGCAATGGGAGGGCATTGAATTCCTGAAAAAGAAGATTTGAAGGGTAGCGGCGAGGCTTCCCTATAGCTACCCTGATGGCTATTCTTACATCAGTTTCTAGGGAGCATATATGGGAAGAGTGAGCACCACCCCAGGCTAATATGTTATATTGGAAAATTGATTGGACTAAAGCATGATAAACTTACCTTACAGAGTGTCAACGTTAAGTGTACACCTTAGCATCCTTAAATTGTTATAGGTTCTTCTAATTCGTTTTGATGTTAGGAGGATTTATTCATACCACTTGAGATGATTATCAATGGTAACGCCTAAATATTTAATATTATTTGCTTTTGCGATTATCTGACATGTGCATGGATTAAGGTTGCAATTATTATGGAGTATTAAACTGAGATAGAATAGAATAGAAGAATAGAATAATGTATTTCGTTCCTTCAATAATACATATACATGCACACCAATATAATGAGGTAGGGGTGGCCCAAAGGATTTCTCCCGTGCTGGGGACCCCATTAATACTATAATAACTAAGCTAAAACTTTATCGATAATAATTAATTTTATGTAGACTCTAAGTAACATCACTAAGTAAGGAAATAAGTAAGATCATATACTAAGATGGTTTATCACTCTGTTGAATCCGGGGTTGTTATGCTAACGCACTATTGCTGGAAGATTTCTTAGTTGATTTTGGGACAGATGAAAGCTAATTTTACTAATGAATTTTTTTTTTTGTTGTAGATTTTTTTTTTATGAACTCAGGAAGGCTGTTATATAATGGAACTGATAGGTAAATGTGAGAATGTGTGAAAAGGGTAGTGTTATGATTGGGGATCTGAAGATTGCGACCAACACCAAGTCCAGTATAGCTAAAACTATGGAAGAATATATAGCCTTCAGTATTGGAGAGTTATGCTTTTAAGACACTTACCAATTTATGGCCTCCTCATTAGATTCAGTAGTTAAAAATCTTGTTGATGCGGATAAAAATAAATTTAAAATTATGAAAACATGTTTTGTGGATGAAAAATTAGACTTGATGTTGAGGAAGGGTGTCTTACCCTATGAATATATAACGCACGAGTCACAATTTAATGAGGAACACTTACCTACAATCATTGCATTTTTTTTTTTTTCTTTTTTTAGTCAATTAACTCAAGAGTGGATTTCACAAGAAAAATATGAACATGCTCAAAAGGTGTGGAATGCTTTTGATATAAAGAATTTAGAAGAATACCAAGACTTGAATGTATTAAACAACACCCTTCTCTTTTGCAATGTTTTTGAAGCCTTTAGAGCCTAATGTTTTGAAAACGATAACCTCGAAATTTGTCACATGTACACTGCACCAGGGCTAGCTCTTCAGAGCTGTCTGAAAATATTAGTGAGTTTCGCTGGATGGAGGAGGAAGAAATCAAAAAAATTTTAATGTAATGCTCGCACCTAATGAGGACGATGATGGCTTCATATTACATGTGGACTTGGAATATCCACAAAAATTACATGATTTACATAATGAATACCCACTAGCAGCTGAACATTGTGTTGTAACTTCAGACATGATTTCTCCATATTGCAAGGAATTTCTCGCTGAAAATAATATATCTTTAACATCCACCATCTCAATGCTTATTCCCAACTTAAACGATAAACATAACTATATAATACATTATCGAAATTTGAAGCAATGTTTAGAATTGGCATTAAAATTAAAATGTATACATAAAATTTTAGCTTTTAAGCAAAGCGCTTGGATGCGACCCTTTATCGATTTTAATTAGCTTGTATAATGATTTCGAGAAGGATTTTTATAAATTGAAAATTAATAGTATGTATGGGAAGACAATGGAGAATGTTAGAAATCACGCAAAATTATAGTTAGTTAACACTGGCAAACGAGCTAGCAAACTTATCTCATCCCCTGCATTTAAAGATTTTAGGATTTTTCAAACGATTTAATAGCAGTCCGATCAAAAAAAAAAATAATAATAATAATAATAATATTTTGCTAAACAAACCAATACTTATTGGTCTAACCGTTCTCGAGCTATCCAAGGTAGTTAAGTACGAATTTCATTATAACTTTGTAAAACAAAAGTATGGTGATAAATGATGAAATTCGCATACCAATCCATCAACAAGATATACTTATTACTCTACCATGTGAAAGCCGACTGCATATTGAAGGTGTGCTGGAAAAAGGTGTGACAACAATTGCTTATCAAGGTGAAGACTGGCTTAGCGCTAATGCTATGGCACACTTATTCTCCGAAATATGCTATGAACTCAATGGAATAACTGTTGATCATGTGCGAAACCCTGTGCGAATGATTTCTTCAAGTGAAAAACCACGGTTTGATATTATTGGCTTCCAAGCAGCACGAGCAGATGATATTTGAAAGACGCTACTGCCTTCGATCAATGTGCTGTACGACAAATGCAACTATTCCTCGGCTCAGAATGCTATCCATACCATCCGCTACAGGCGAACTTCAACAAAAAGGTTGTTGCTGTATTGTATGAACATTTTCTCAATTTCCGGAAACAATACTACATGCAGGATGAAGCATCCCCGAACGTTTCCCGGGTCATTATCGCATTATAGATATGTCTTAGGTTTAAAAGTTTGTTTTAAGTGATTGTATGTAAAGACATTGATTTCTTTTAAAATATGTGTATTATAAAATTTGTATATCATAAAATGGTTTACATTCGTTTAGCTCATGGTCATTATTGTATTATAGATAAGTCTTAGGCTTAAAAGCTTGTTTTAAGTGATTGTATGAAAAGACATTGATTTCTTTTAAAATATGTGTATTATAAAATTTGTATATCATAAAATGGTTTACATTCATTTACAATAGTTGATGTACAATACCAGTTAAAGGTACATATTCATATAAGCAGTCGCTGATGAGTAGACAGTCCCTTTATTTGCCATGCAGACAACCCTTCATATATTGGAGTGCATAAGGTTGGTGGCCATTTTAGTCCCCCTCGCATTAAGATTACGACACATCGCTATTAATTCAGGTACGCCGATATAATAAGTGCACTCAGCATCTTAAAAGAAATGTATTAATCCCACAATAGGTGTTCAATATACCCACCAGCCGTGTTTATAAAAATGAATTTTCAATAATCCCAACTAAGTCTCAGTTTCTCACAATAGGTGTGCAATATACCAGGCAGTCGTGTTTTCTATGTTAGATTTAGTTACATTGGGCTAGGACAGGTTAAGTTATAATATTAGGCTAGGTTAAATTTTTATATCAAGTTAGGGTAGGTTACATTGGATTAGGATAGGCCAGATTAGGTTACATTGGGTTAGGTTAGCTGTTTACCTAGATTAAATTCATCATTTTTTTAACAAAAATATTTTTATATCAAATAAATATGATGTTAAGTTAGGTTACATTGAATTAGGATAGGTTAGATTAGGTTACATTGGATTAGGATAGGCCAGATTACGTTACATTGGGTTAGGTTAGCTGTTTACCTAGATTAAATTCATCATTTTTTTTAACAAAAATATTTTTATATCAAATAAATATGATGTTAAGTTAGGTTACATTGAATTAGGATAGGTTAGATTAGGTTACATTGGGTGCAATATACCAGGCAGTCGTGTTTTCTATGTTAGATTTAGTTACATTGGGCTAGGACAGGTTAAGTTATAATATTAGGCTAGGTTAAATTTTTATATCAAGTTAGGGTAGGTTACATTGGATTAGGATAGGCCAGATTAGGTTACATTGGGTTAGGTTAGCTGTTTACCTAG
>CAXART010000058.1:0-20439 GCA_963971405.1 Psococerastis gibbosa | reverse complement strand
GGTTAAATTTTTATATCAAGTTAGGGTAGGTTACATTGGATTAGGATAGGCCAGATTAGGTTACATTGGGTTAGGTTAGCTGTTTACCTAGATTAAATTCATCATTTTTTTTTTAACAAAAATATTTTTTATATCAAATAAATATAATGTTAAGTTAGGTTACATTGAATTAGGATAGGTTAGATTAGGTTACATTGGATTATGATAGGCCAGATTAGGTTACATTGGATTAGGTTAGCTGTTTACCTAGATTACATTCATCATTTTTTTAACAAAAATATTTTTTATATCAAATAAATATGATGTTAAGTTAGGTTACATTGAATTAGGATAGGTTAGATTAGGTTACATTGGATTATGATAGGCCAGATTAGGTTACATTGGATTAGGTTAGCTGTTTACCTAGATTACATTCATCATTTTTTTAACAAAAATATTTTTTATATCAAATAAATATGATGTTAAGTTAGGTTACATTGAATTAGAATAGGTTAGATTAGGTTACATTGGGTTAGGATAGGTTAAGTTAGCCGCTAACTTAACCTATCCTAACCCAATGTAACCTAATCTAACCTATTCTAATTCAATGTAACCTAACTTAACATCATATTTATTTGATATAAAAAATATTTTTGTTAAAAAAATGATGAATGTAATCTAGGTAAACAGCTAACCTAATCCAATGTAACCTAATCTGGCCTATCATAATCCAATGTAACCTAATCTAACCTATCCTAATTCAATGTAACCTAACTTAACATCATATTTATTTGATATAAAAAATATTTTTGTTAAAAAAATGATGAATGTAATCTAGGTAAACAGCTAACCTAATCCAATGTAACCTAATCTGGCCTATCATAATCCAATGTAACCTAATCTAACCTATCCTAATTCAATGTAACCTAACTTAACATTATATTTATTTGATATAAAAAATATTTTTGTTAAAAAAAAAATGATGAATTTAATCTAGGTAAACAGCTAACCTAACCCAATGTAACCTAATCTGGCCTATCCTAATCCAATGTAACCTACCCTAACTTGATATAAAAATTTAACCTAGCCTAATATTATAACTTAACCTGTCCTAGCCCAATGTAACTAAATCTAACATAGAAAACACGACTGCCTGGTATATTGCACACCTATTGTGAGAAACTGAGACTTAGTTGGGATTATTGAAAATTCATTTTTATAAACACGGCTGGTGGGTATATTGAACACCTATTGTGGGATTAATACATTTCTTTAAGATGCTGAGTGCAATTATTATATCGGCGTACCTGAATTAATAGCGATGTGTCATAATCTTAATGCGAGGGGGACTGAAATGGCCACCGACCTTATGCACTCCAATATATAAAGGGTTGTCTGCATGACAAATAAAGGGACTGTCTACTCATCAGCGACTGCTTATATGAATATGTACCTTTAACTGGTATTGTACATCAACTATTGTAAATGAATGTAAACCATTTTATGATATACAAATTTTATAATACACATATTTTAAAAGAAATCAATGTCTTTTCATACAATCACTTAAAACAAGCTTTTAAGCCTAAGACTTATCTATAATACAATAATGACCATGAGCTAAACGAATGTAAACCATTTTATGATATACAAATTTTATAATACACATATTTTAAAAGAAATCAATGTCTTTACATACAATCACTTACAACAAACTTTTAAACCTAAGACATATCTATAATGCGATAATGACCCGGGAAACGTTCGGGGATGCTTCATCCTGCATGTAGTATTGTTTCCGGAAATTGAGAAAATGTTCATACAATACAGCAACAACCTTTTTGTTGAAGTTCGCCTGTAGCGGATGGTATGGATAGCATTCTGAGCCGAGGAATAGTTGCATTTGTTGTATAGCACATTGATCGAAGGCAGTAGCGTCTTTCAAATATCATCTGCTCGTGCTGCTTGGAAGCCAATAATAGCAAACCGTGGTTTTTCACTTGAAGAAATCATTCGCACAGGGTTTCGCACAGGGTTTCGCACATGATCAACAGTTATTCCATTGAGTTCATAGCATATTTCGGAGAATAAGTGTGCCATAGCATTAGCGCTAAGCCAGTCTTCACCTTGATAAGCAATTGTTGTCACACCTTTTTCCAGCACACCTTCAATATGCAGTCGGCTTTCACATAGTAGAGTAATAAGTATATCTTGTTGATGGATTGGTATGCGAATTTCATCATTTATCACCATACTTTTGTTCTCGAAATCATTACAAGCTAATTAAAATCGATAAAGGGTCGCATCCAAGCGCTTTGCTTAAAAGCTAAAATTTTATGTATACATTTTTAATTTTAATGCCAATTCTAAACATTGCTTCAAATTTCGATAATGTATTATATAGTTGTGTTTATCGTTTAAGTTGGGAATAAGCATTGAGATGGTGGATGTTAAAGATATATTATTTTCAGCGAGAAATTCCTTGCAATATGGTGAAATCATGTCTGAAGTTACAACACAATGTTCAGCTGCTAGTGGGTATTCATTATGTAAATCATGTAATTTTTGTGGATATTCCAAGTCCACATGTAATATGAACCCACCATCGTCCTCATTAGGTGCGAGCATTACATTAAAATTTTTTGATTTCTTCCTCCTCCATCCAGCGAAACCCACTAATATTTTCAGACAGCTCTGAAGAGCTAGCCCTGGTGCAGTGTACATGTGACAAATTTCGAGGTTATCGTTTTCAAAACATTAGGCTCTAAAGGCTTCAAAAACATTGCAAAAGAGAAGGGTGTTGTTTAATACATTCAAGTCTTGGTATTCTTCTAAATTCTTTATATCAAAAGCATTCCACACCTTTTGAGCATGTTCATATTTTTCTTGTGAAATCCACTCTTGAGTTAATTGACTAAAAATGCAATGATTGTAGGTAAGTGTTCCTCATTAAATTGTGACTCGTGCGTTATATATTCATAGGGGAAGACACCCTTCCTCAACATCAAGTCTAATTTTTCATCCACAAAACATGTTTTCATAATTTTAAATTTATTTTTATCCGCATCAACAAGATTTTTAACTACTGAATCTAATGAGGAGGCCATAAATTGGTAAGTGTCTTAAAAGCATAACTCTCCAATACTGAAGACTATACATTCTTCCATAGTTTTAGCTATACTGGACTTGGTGTTGGTCGCAATCTTCAGATCCCCAATCATAACACTACCCTTTTCACACATTCTCACATTTACCTATCAGTTCCATTATATAACAGCCTTCCTGAGTTCATAAAAAAAATCTACATAAAAAAAAAAAAAATTCATTAGTAAAATTAGCTTTCATCTGTCCCAAAATCAACTAAGAAATCTTCCAGCAATAGTGCGTTAGCATAACAACCCCGGATTCAACAGAGTGATAAACCATCTTAGTATATGATCTTACTTATTTCCTTACTTAGTGATGTTACTTAGAGTCTACATAAAATTAATTATTATCGATAAAGTTTTAGCTTAGTTATTATAGTATTAAGGGGTCCCCAGCACGGGAGAAATCCTTTGGGCCACCCCTACCTCATTATATTGGTGTGCATGTATATGTATTATTGAAGGAACGAAATACATTATTCTATTCTTCTATTCTATCTCAGTTTAATACTCCATAATAATTGCAACCTTAATCCATGCACATGTCAGATAATCGCAAAAGCAAATACTATTAAATATTTAGGCGTTACCATTGATAATCATCTCAAGTGGTATGAACAAATCCTCCTAACATCAAAACGAATTAGAAGAACCTATAACAAATTAAGGATGCTAAGGTGTACACTTAACGTTGACACTCTGTAAGGTAAGTTTATCATGCTTTAGTCCAATCAATTTTCCAATATAGCATATTAGCCTGGGGTGGTGCTCACTCTTCCCATACATGCTCCCTAGAAACTGATGTAAGAATAGCCATCAGGGTAGCTATAGGGAAGTCTCGCCGCTACCCTTCAAATCTTCTTTTTCAGGAATTCAATGCCCTCCCATTGCCATTGCTATGTGCAAAACAACTTCTACTTTTTCGATTTAAAAAGGGCAAAAACCATTCTTGGGCAAGGTGATTTCGTCCATCATAACATTAATACCAGACTTGGTACCGGACGCAACCTAAAAACTTTGAAACCGAATACGGAACACTTTATGCATTCGCATATTATGTATAAGTCTATTCCATTGTACAATTCCCTACCGGACAACATAAAGGACTCCGTCAGCATAACAAGTTTCAAGACACATAAAATACCTAATTTCTTCCAACCCCAATAACATCACGTCCCTACTTAGCAACTAGACTTAATGAAAATTGGGATACATACTGTAAAGTGGATGTTCTCTCAGTGTCGATTGTCAACCAATATTTTATTATTAGCCTACATTACTTCAGTTATCTGACTGCACAATTGTTTTTCTATTAACGTTTAAAAAAAATTTTTTTTTACTTAATTCGTACATTTTTTCTTTACTTGTATTTGCAATTGTAATGTTCACTTTTGCTTTTAAAGGCCCCCCCCCCTACCATTTTTAATATTGTAAATGTTGTTTGTTTATTTGTTGATATTTTATTGTGGAGTCATCAGTGAGGAGAAGTTGTTCGTTTTTAGCAAGAAACCATGCTTCAGTATAGTTTTTATCATTGCCGGGTGCAACTGATGCAAAAACAAAATTCACTTAGCTTACAATGGACCCCCTGGTGTGATGGGTGTACTGAGTGCACCTGGTGATTCTCAACAGGTTTGAATCTGCACACGGTTATCTGTTTACTAAATCAATACTTCCCTTAAACCTGTGCGTTGGATAGATTTATTAATTGCCCAGCACGGGACTTGTCCTTTATACCATTTAATCACTTTAAAAAGTTTTATGTTTTCAGTTGTAATTGAATCAACCTCACCTTCCATATTATGTAAATATACAACGGGATCATGACGTATGGTTATGTTTTTATAATTGTATTATTTTACAACACCATCTAGAGCTATAGATGTTTGCATACAAAGTTCCCCTCGTTAGATAGTGCTCCTCCGCTCATAATTGAGCAATTATTATTATGATCAGTAAAATCTTCCCTCATAAACAATGTCTTTACATACAATCACTTAAAACAAACTTTTAAACCTAAGACATATCTATAATGCGATAATGACCATGCTTCAACCTAAGTGTTGGATAGATTTACGAAAATAAAAATCACTTTAGCTTACAATGGACTGTCAGCGAGGGGTAGATTTATTAATAGCTTGTTTGTGGCTAACTCAACCTATCCTTACCCAATGTAACCTAATCTAACCTATCCTAATTCAATGTAACCTAACTTAACATCATATTTATTTGTTATAAAAATATTTTTGTTAAAAAAATGATGAATTTAATCTAGGTAAACAGCTAACCTAACCCAATGTAACCTAATCTGGCCTATCCTAATCCAATGTAACCTACCCTAACTTGATATAAAAATTTAACCTAGCCTAATATTATAACTTAACCTGTCCTAGCCCAATGTAACTAAATCTAACATAGAAAACACGACTGCCTGGTATATTGCACACCCATTGTGAGAAACTGAGACTTAGTTGGGATTATTGAAAATTCATTTTTATAAACATGGCTGGTGGGTATATTGAACACCTATTGTGGGATTAATACATTTCTTTTAAGATACTGAGTGCAACGCCGAGTCCCACCCTTACCGTCTATCATTCGTGGGTAGTCCACTGTTTCAAATTAGGTAATTAATATGTGCATTATTCAATGGCGCTCACCCTCACTGGTCTATCTATCCCTGTCTCCCATTAGCTCAAGCGTGTTCGTCGATGTAAATGTAACTGATAAAAAATTAATAAGAAAAAACTTATATTAATTTATTTTAAGGTTTTTAAATACTATGGGTGTCTATATTTAGCTTATCTTTACTCAATGTAGTGTACTAAACATTATGCATTAGCTCAAGCGTGTTCATCGATGTAAATGTAGCTGATAAAAAAAAAATAATAATAATAAGAAAAAAAACTTATATTAACTTATTTTAAGGTTTTTAAATACTATGGGTGTCTATATTTAGCTTATCTTTACTCAATGTAGTGTACTTAACATTATGCATTAGCTCAAGCGTGGTCATCGATGTAAATTTAGCTGATAATAAATAATTAAGAAAAAACTTATATTAATTTATTTTACGGTCTTTAAATACTATGGGTGTCTATATTTAGCTTATGTTTACTCAATGTAGTGTACTAAACATTATGCATTAGCTCAAGCGTGTTCATCGATGTAGATATTGCTGATAAAAATTAATAAGAAAAAAACTTATATTAATTTATTTAACGGTCTTCAAATACTATGGGTGTCTATATTTAGCTTATGTTTACTTAATGTAGTGTACTTAACATTATTAATTAGCACAATCGTGTTCACCGATGTAAATTTATCTGATAATAAATAATTAAGAAAAAAACTTATATTAATTTATTTTACGGTCTTTAAATACTATGGGTGTCTATATTTAGCTTATCTTTACTCAATGTAGTGTACTTAACATTATGCATTAGCTCAAGCGTGGTCATCGATGTAAATTTAGTTGATAATAAATAATTAAGAAAAAACTTATATTAATTTATTTTACGGTCTTTAAATACTATGGGTGTCTATATTTAGCTTATGTTTACTCAATGTAGTGTACTAAACATTATGCATTAGCTCAAGCGTGTTCATCGATGTAAATGTTGCTGATAAAAATTAATAAGAAAAAAACTTATATTAATTTATTTAACGGTCTTCAAATACTATGGGTGTCTATATTTAGCTTATGTTTACTTAATGTAGTGTACTTAACATTATTAATTAGCACAATCGTGTTCACCGATGTAAATTTATCTGATAATAAATAATTAAGAAAAAAACTTATATTAATTTATTTTACGGTCTTTAAATACTATGGGTGTCTATATTTAGCTTATCTTTACTCAATGTAGTGTACTTAACATTATGCATTAGCTCAAGCGTGGTCATCGATGTAAATTTAGTTGATAATAAATAATTAAAAAAAAACTTATATTAATTTATTTTACGGTCTTTAAATACTATGGGTGTCTATATTTAGCTTATGTTTACTCAATGTAGTGTACTAAACATTATGCATTAGCTCAAGCGTGTTCATCGATGTAAATGTTGCTGATAAAAATTAATAAGAAAAAAACTTATATTAATTTATTTAACGGTCTTCAAATACTATGGGTGTCTATATTTAGCTTATGTTTACTTAATGTAGTGTACTTAACATTATTAATTAGCACAATCGTGTTCACCGATGTAAATTTATCTGATAATAAATAATTAAGAAAAAAACTTATATTAATTTATTTTACGGTCTTTAAATACTATGGGTGTCTATATTTAGCTTATGTTTACTCAATGTAGTGTACTAAACATTATGCATTAGCTCAAGCGTGTTCATCGATGTAAATATTGCTGATAAAAAAAAATTTATATTAATTTATTTTAAGGTTTTTAAATACTACGGGTGTCTATATTTAGCTTATGTTTACCTGGGTTATAAAAAAAAACAATCATAGTGCCATAGAAAGACCACCCACGAAGAAGAAAGAAGAAGAAGAAAGAAATGTTTTAATTCAATTACACCATTAAAAAAAAAAAAAAAAAAAAAAAAAAAAAAAAAAAAATAAATAAATAAATAAATAAATAAAAAAAAATAACTCTGTATCTCACAAATTAGTAATTATAAAAAAAAAAACGATCATGGTGCCATAGAAAGACCACCCACGGGTCTCGACGGGGGGGGGGATAAGCGCCAGAACCTCAGACCACCCACGAGGGGTAACACACAAAAATAGATAGACCACCCGCGGGGGATAGATGGGATAGCACGACGGGGGGTGGGATAAGCGCCAGAAACCCCCTTTCTACTCTACTGGCGTGCTTCTTAGCGCTCCCGTAGCTCCTAAGCATATAAGCCTCTGCAGCTTTTGAAGTTGTTTTTGGACTGTGATGAGCCTCGTGCGCTTCCACCACACTATACATCCGTAAGTGACAACAGGCCTGACTACTGCAGTGTATAGCCATCTTGCTACACTTACATTAAGTCCCCACGTACTGCTGTATAAACGGCGCATGACAAATAGTACGTTTTGAGCTCTTTGTATAGCTTTTTCCAGGTGCAGCTTCCAGGACAATTTTTTATCCAATGTAACGCCGAGATACTTAACAGTGTTGGACAATTTTAATTCTCTTCCATCCATATTGATTGTTGGTACATTCTCGAATCTCCTTTTTGTGAACAACACCACTTCTGTCTTCTCAGGATTGACATGCAGGCCTTTGCCCTTGCACCAGTCACTGACTATTTGTAGTGCCCTCTCCATTAGTTCACACATAACGCTGATTGCCCAGCCAATAACGACAATGGCGACGTCGTCGGCATATGCTTGAATGTGAAAGCCTTTCTTTGTCAGCAGCTTGATTAGCTGATCCATTACGAGACACCATATTAGAGAAGACAGTACGCCACCCTGAGGACAGCCTCTAGCAGCTCGTACTGTTTGTTTGCTTTCTCCCCGTTTCGACGTAACTGCCCTGTTCTGCAATAAAAAAGTCACCCAAACTATGATGAACTGTGGGAATCTTCCTTGCATGGCGTCAATTACAGCACTGAAGGACACATTATTGAAAGCCCCGCCTACATCTAATCAGGATAAAAGAGCCATTTCGTTATTCTCAGCAGCCTTGTAGAGCCGATGTGTCAGAGAGTGCAGTGCAGTCTCCGTGGATTTTCCTACTTGATAGGCATGGTGCATAGGATGAAGAGGCTGTGTGGTATGTAGCCTACTTCTCATGTACCAGTCAACCAAACGCTCCATTGTTTTCAGAAGGAAGGAGCTCAGAGTTATGGGCCTGTATGAACTAGGCAACGAATAGTCTGACATCCCTGTCACATGACACATGGTAAGTAAATACGACGGAGGCATGATGAGAATGGCAATAATAACTTGCCCGGAGAATTATTTAAGCCATTTTAATACTGATGAATTGAAACTTACCCGTTGCACTCGTTTGAAACCAAAGCAGACGACATTCCACTGTTTTGTCATATTCGAGCCAAAAATGTTTCACCTACGTCTATCGTTTAAAATGCACTTAAGCTCAATTTCAGTTCACAAAGAATTCGGGATTTCGAGATTCGAGATTATTTGGGCTAATTTATTCTCTTTCCTTGGTGCTAGGCAAATTCGTTAGTTATACTGACCATTATCGTAATTTAAATACACTAGTTAATAACACATTACTAGTGTTTTATTATAATGTTTCAATAATATTATATTATGACAAGACGATTTTATGTTGTTGTAGCTGTATATTAGAGCCTTTACGCTGCAGAGGGAGTAAATAAATAAAGGAAAAATGATTTTGGTAAAGCAGTTCTCGATGCCTCTTTTGGATTCGAAAAGTTCCTGTGAGAAAAAAAGGAAGAAAATGAAAAAGTGAGGTGATCGGACAATTTACGGGAGGGGGGGGGGGTAGGAAAGTCTGAAGGTTTAGACGGGTGGAAGAGTGGACAGGGCAGGTAAGAGGCTTATTCCGGGAGAATCCGAGGTCACATGTCCACTCAACTGCGCATAACCAGTTAATAACCCGGAAACATTTCTTCGATTGCAGGAAATGGCCATTTGGACATTGCTTACTGAACAAAGCAAATGCTTTCAACCTTAAAACCTTTTTCAATCTATCAGAAATTGTCTCAAAATTCAAACTAGGCATGCGGGATAGCTTGTGAGGCGCCTGGTTTGCGGTTTGTTAATGATAAAGGCTTATGCATATCACCGCTTCCATTATGAACAGGGCCGTAGACAGAATTTTTTCCGCGAGGGATCCATCTCGCAATTGGAGGTGAGGAAACCTGGATATACATAAAACTCCATTGTATCTAATATACAATGTAAATATTTCGGGAGCCCCACCCCCTCTCTGGCTAGGGCCTCGCTTACGAATACGTGTACATTAAATTACATTATATTCATCCAACCATTCAAGATTAATAATTATTAAAATGTTGGTTATGGTACAGTAGACCTATATCAACTCCAACGCCATCATTTGTTATATCAACTAGTTTTCATGATACTAATTCAAAGACCCTAACAAGCTGTAGTTGAAATAATATAAATTAGAGCAGCCAAAAAGACACGGTCATCCTGAAGTAGGCAATTTTAAGTAATGCTAAAAAGCGTTCCCAGGGTCAATGGTTCTAACTCGATCAAGATATTCATAAAAATAGGCGTACATAAATTAGGGGAAAGCTAAATTTTGGTGTAAAGATGTAGCGTACAACGACACAAACTGCAAACACCTACCATAAGTCCCTAAAGATTCCATGTCTGTTCCAAAAATATTGTAGTTCAAAGTCAACGGTCAGGATTTTCGTTTTTTACGTTTCTCGTAAACAGTAAGTTTCATCAATGAAATACTACTAGTAGCTTAATAATAAATGGGAAAAGACCACATTATCTGCAAAATTGCCTATTAACTTGTCTCTTGGAGGCACCATTTCCCCTTGTCCAATGCCAACGACCATGAGAATTTCGGACATTATTTGCATTGTTTTCGTATGAATTTTTGGCCATTGACACACTGGTATACGTTGTCGATGTCAACCTACACCGGTGACCACTCCTTAATCTATGAAATATCCTAGAAATGACCTACTTGGTGGAAAATCAAGACAACAAGACCTATTAAATTGCGTTAAAAGGAAATCAAGCAGGTACAATATTATAAACGACAGTCGACAACTTCTAACTCGAAATCTGGTCTGGCAACCGACGGATTCATATCAGCAACGTCAAATTCGTCTAAAAACACGCCCATGCCAAATGTCCAGTTCCGATTTTAATTGAAACAGAGAGAAACAGTAATTAAACAGGTACAGAAGGTTCCAATGGCTAGAAATTGATTTACTGTATTTATCAATTTACAATAGAATACCATGACGGGAAAAGCTACCGTGTTTGTCAATATGGAGCTTATTTATCGAATCTAAATGCACAAAGAAGCTCCTACTAGAGCTAACTATCCAATGCCATCAGATAGCTAATCAATAGCTACACTGTCAACACTGTAACAAAAGCCGTCGCTGATTGTTCAAAGCACAACAAATGTTATATTGAGCGACACATTATGGTTGCCATGACTACGCGGCCCTTCATTATGCCCTTGTGTGTTTAACAATAATTAAATGCTACACATTACATCCCCCTCCCCCTCCTCCCTGCACAATTGATTGATTTCTTCAAGTACCGTAGAATGGGGGGGGGGGGGCTAAAAGCTGTACAGTGAAGTGCATGCTTTGATGTCTGCAATGCCACTGAAATTGTAATAGGGGGCAAGTGCCCTCCACTATAACCGGTAGAGATGGACATGTACATTATATCCTATTTACAAATGCTTGGTCTGATCGGAGCTCGAAATTTTCAGCTAATTGCAGGCGAGAGAGGGCCACCCCCCTCTGTTACGATTTTATTTTATACTTTACTTGTATTGTATAATTTAACGGAAATATATATTGTATTATATTGTATTATGGTATGTACAGTAATTGTAATTTTTAACTGACCTTATGGACCCAGGACTGCTTATAGTGGCCCTTAGGTCGCTTGTACAATGCCAACGACCCCATGGATTTCGGACATTATTTGTATTGTTTCCGTATGAATTTTTGGCCATTGGCAAACTGGTATACGTTCTCGATGTCAACCTACACCGGCTACAAGCAATTATGGACAAGCTGAGACAAGCTTACAATATTGACGCAATGAAACAGGCGAAGGCATGACTCAACAAAGTACAGATACGAGTCCTGTTATGGTGTAATAGTAATTAATGTAATATGCCCTGATATAATACTTTTAAAATTATTACATTATTATACTTTATATTATTTGATGGAACTGCAGTAAGAGGAAATAATTTTTTAATCATATTGTAGGAAGTAGTAGCATCGGTCACAATGAATTTTCCTAACTGCAGTAGACCTATGATATATTCCACGAATAATCAAAAGATGAAGAACATGATGACGACATGCCATGTCCTAAGTAAAAAAAAGAAAGAAACCCAGAAAGATTGCAATTTTTTATTTATTGTATTTATATGAAAAGGTTAAGTCGCATACGAACAATTTAAGGATTCCGATTAACTTCTTCAATCGCCTCACTAAGTCACCTAATAATAGGTACTTGTGTCGAGTTACACGCAAAGTGTGTAGATACTCATTACTCGCACAAGTACAAACTCGCTACCACCTTCCCACCGAAGTCGCTAAATAATAGGCTACTTGACACTTTTTCAAACCCTATTTTAATACATTAGTAAATTTATTCCATGCCCCTAAAATAAGTTTTATTTAAAAAAAAAACACTTAGTAGGAGGCAAAAAATTTTTCCGTATCGCATCAATTTAAGTGTAATGGTTAAAAAGGGAGTCATGTCACTGCAAAATGTGATGTCATTTGTAAGTAACCACCAGTTGGGAAATTAATAGCAGTTGTATTGGTAGTGACGTCATTCATGGTCACATGTGTGCCGGCTCTTGTAATCCACATTTAAAAACACCAACATAAATTTAATTGATTTTTTAATGTTTAGACCTACAAATTTTTTCGTTCAAATCGCATATTGTATTATTGTAAACCTATTTGCTACCTTATCTAGCATTTATATTTAATTGTTACAACTGTCAAGTAGCCTATTGCCTTAATTTCCACACTTGGTTATTTTTGGGCCTTTTGGCTCACTCATACATTCAACGCAAGTTGAATTTCTGACTCTGATGGGTCCAAATTTTTGAATTATTTGTTCCCTTAGAAACTGGATTGACATTCACGTCCGAATCATGTGTCAAAATTGTTTTTTTCAATCTCCTTTGCTCGTAGAATTGCCTTTGTTGGGTGACTAGCTCAAGTGCCAAAGGGGACAAGTAGATGCTGTCTGGACGCAAGTACAGGTTTTCAAGCAGGCTAAAATACATGGACATGATGCATTCTGTTTGGGGAGTGTGGTGGTTGTGTCCTTTTGGTTGATTCGTTCAAGTGCCTGCGGGGAGAGAGAACTAAAAGTTGTCTGCATTGAAGTGTATGCTTTGAAGTCTGCTGAAATACTATTAAGGAGCCAAGTGTCGTTCAGATGGACTTTGTTGCGTTCTTATGGCTTGTACAAACAACTCTGAAAGTGGTTTCCATCAAAACCTATTTCACGGCGACTTTAAAAGGTTTTACGTGGACATTGGTTTCTATTATGAGCGTCAAGAATGTACTTGTTTGCACTGAGTACAACACATAAGTTAACAGGTCAGCAAAACCACCCCTATTATATCACTATGGAGCAAGAGGGAAAACGATGGCCGAGCTGAAGGTGTTAACGTCCGACCGGGGCGAGTTCAGGAAATGGGTTCGAGGCGACCCCCCCCCCCCACGCTGCGACGCGGCACTAAGGGGGAAGAAGAAGATGTTTTTACCCCCAGAAGCAAACTATCAAGGGGCAAGCGACCGCCTGCATTTTTTTAAATATTAATAACGACTACAATATAATATGTGAATTTAAAAGAAATCGTTGGAGCCGTTTTTGGGAAATAATTTTTTTACACGTTTTTTTAGTATCAAACCCCCCCAAACTGAGTTACCCCAAAATAAAAAAGTCGTTTTGAGATATGAATTTTTTAAACCTGCATGCCAAATTTAATCGAAATCGGCCGAGTAGTTTGCCCGGTAATCGATGAACAGACAGACGTACAGACGGACATACAGATAGACATACAGACAGACATACAGACAGACAGAGCGACAGACAGACATTTCGTAAAAAACACTTTGTTGGGTTCTTGGGACCTCAAAACGTGTAAATCCGTTGAAATCTCGGAATAGAAAATTTGGACCATCACAAAGCTTTCCTTATACTACGTATAAATTGGAAATCAATAATGGCAGTGCTGGTGGTTCAAGCTACCCTATTCTAAATATATTTAACTTTGTAGATAAATACTGTATATATTGTGTCCAACCCAAAACACTCCGTGTAAAAAATACCAAGTTCCTTTGGCCCATCAAAGTTGTGATATCCAGATGGGCCAAGTTCCTTTTTTCTGCCTATGTATGTTGTGATATCAGGATGGGCCAAGTTCTTGTAACTTTTCTCTTTGAATATTTTCTCTAAAAGATTAATTTAAATTTTTTTTTCAGAACTTGGGTGCTTCCCTTGCAAAACTCTCCGTAGTTTCCTATCGTTTATTAGAGGTATACCTACGTAACGACACTGTGGCCGCAGTTGCAAATTTGTCATTTAGCCATATCTTATGCATCATCATTGGCCAATTACAGCAAGTGTCAGTGTCAAGGTACATAAGCATGAAGAAGCACCAAGTTCTGAAAAAAAATTTAAATTAATCTTTTAGAGAAAATATTCAAAGAGAAAAATTACAAGAACTTGGCCCATCCTGATATCACAACATACATAGGCAGAAAAAAAGGAACTTGGCCCATCTGGATATCACAACTTTGATGGGCCAAAGGAACTTTGTATTTTTTACACGGAGTGTTTTGGGTTGGATATCATATCTTTTTGTGCAAATAACAAATAACTTGACAAGTATGCATGGACTGTTAAAAAATTGAAAGACAGAGGAAGAATTTGCCCTCTATTCACCAAACATGGCTGTACTATGTATGGTGAAAAATGCTGGAACCGGAACAGCCATGATGGAAGATCGAGAATAAATTTGAAAAGTGAAGATTCGAGAATTTTCGGGAAGAGTCTAGCTAGCACCAGAGTAACTAGAAGACTGACAAGTTATTGATAGCCCATATGAAAGAAAGAACAATATACAACATGCGAATTGCGAACCACAATATATAGATATACCTACCTACCTACGTAGGAATTAAGCACATCTAGAAGCTAGATTTCGTTAAGTGACTACGTTAAGTTACGAAATCTATTTTCTGAATAAAGTGGAAAAAGTGGGAAATGGCAAGAATGAACCCAATCCCAAATTTCAGTTGTCCTGAACACGTGGATGGGATGAGCGTGCCATAGGTATGCTCGGCCGTAAGCTAAGTACGTAAAATTCATTGCGTGATTGCTAAGTTATCATAAAACTTTTTCGGGGTTCTTGATTTATTCTGGGGGTTTGATGGTAAGAAGAGACTAATTCCTGAGTTTCACATCTCCAGCACATCTGGAAGTGGGCTATTTCGTTAAGTGACTACGTTAAGTTACATAATCAATTTTCTGAATAAAGTGGAAAAAATGGGAAATGGCAAGAATGAACCCAATCCCAAATTTCAGTTGTCCTGCACACGTGGATGGGATGAGCGTGCCATATGTATGCTCGGTCGTAAGCTAAGTACGTAAAATTCATTACGTGATTGCTAAGTTATCATAAAACTTTTTCGGGTTTTTTGATTTATTCTGGGGGTTTGATGGTAAGAAGAGACTAATTCCTGAGTTTCACATCTCCAGCACATCTGGAAGTGGTCTATAATTTGTGTCAGTCAGTGAGTCCACGCGAAAAGCGTGGTTTTGGGGTATATGGATTTCAGCAACAAATCATGCTAGAGTGCTGAATTTTTAAATTGGGATTCTGTGCTGTATTTAAAGCCTGAACGCAAAATTAGAGGTCAATCGGACAACTGGATGAGCTACAGTTATGGTTGGAAAGTGGCTAAAATGCCGTAAACTCGCCGTGGAGATATACTTGCTAGGCAGCTCATCGGGGGTGTATATGGAACTTGGTCGCGTGCTGCCGCGCGCGTTGATATTTTATGGATATTGACTCGAATGAAAATTAGAAATAGGAAGATATGAAAAATTTGACCGGAACAGGATTCGAACCAGATTCTCCACTTTCCTTTTCTAGTCCAATCTTCCATCTTCCTTTTTCAAATCTAGAATTGATAAATAATTTGAAGCTATCATACTGTTTACCATACGTTACTAGAAAACCCCTGTAACCAGAGAAGAAGAATTTGTTAAATTTTCAGTTGGTACGGGAGAAGGTTATAAACTAATTTTGTGGGGGTGATTCCATAAATTAGGTTTTTCCGTACCCTTGCAGCTGAGGGGGGTGCATGATGTACGGGGGGAGGGGGGGGGGGGCGGCAAAGTTTTGCCACCTGCATGTCCGAGAAGTGATAATGAGATTACGAGGGGTCGCCGAAAGTCGATAGCTCACCCCTTTTACTGTCTGATTTCAGTTTCCAGCTTGTATTTTAGTGTATAAGCGAGTAGAGTAGAAAGGGGGTTTCTGGCGCTTATCCCACCCCCCGTCGTGCTATCCCATCTATCCCCCGCGGGTGGTCTATCTATTTTTGTGTGTTACCCCTCGTGGGTGGTCTGAGGTTCTGGCGCTTACCCCCCCCCCGTCGAGCTACCCCATCTACCCCACCCCCGTCATGCTACCCCTCGTGGGTGGTCTGAGGTTCTGGCGCTTATCCCCCCCCCCGTCGAGACCCGTGGGTGGTCTTTCTATGGCACCATGATCGTTTTTTTTTTTTATAATTACTAATTTGTGAGATACAGAGTTATTTTTTTTTTATTTTTTTTTTTTATTTTTTTTTTTATTTATTTATTTTTTTTATTTATTTTTTTTTTTTTTTTAATGGTGTTAATTGAATTAAAACATTTCTTTCTTCTTCTTTCTTCTTCGTGGGTGGTCTTTGTACCCCGCCGTGCTTATCCCGTTGTCTATCTATCTCTGTACCAGGTGGGTGGTCTATGACGCACCCCCCCCCCTCCCCGTACAGCCAGACATCTAGAAGGTTCTAAATGTGTCGTTACAAAAGGCATCACCTTGGGTTGAGGAGCTTAGTTGAAGCCAAACCTTCATTCAAGACTCAAGTAATACCACTTTATACGTAAAATTGTATAATCTTACAACATGACATCTCTATTCAATAAAGTTAATGCTATCAACCAAGTAGCCGGGCCTACCATACCAATGCGAAAGCTAGTGATTGGAGTTAAATACCTAATATTGAAAATAGTGCAAATCGAAAAAACAGAATATGGACCAGCTGTAAAAGTCATACTGCGAGGATTGGAAAAAGAAGTCCTGGAATGTTTTGTGCCTCAACAATATCTGCCAGCCTTTCAACAAAGTGAAGTTACTCCAGGAGCTGAGATGTATCTTATCGTTTCAAGCCATCGGGGAAAAAATAGTGTCAACCTACAGATCATAGAATGAATATTTCATGATGTATTATTATTGTAAACTACAGAAATAATGTAAATATATGAATAATTTCTATATATATTTTTGTTCTTGTTTTATTAATTGCATAATTAGTTTTAAGCTTATAGTTAGATGATGATGAGTATTAAAAACTAATGGTTGAAAGAAACAAGCTATTGCTTCAGTCATAATCGAGTACTTGAACGGTGAAGGGTTATCTTAATCATAGACTATGAAATGATGTAAATCAAATAATTAAACGAGTACATTAGCTAATTAATTTTAATAAATCTATCCGAAGCATATGTTTATGGGAAGTATTGATTTGGTAAACAAATAACAGAGTGCAGGTTCAAACCTGTTGTGAATCACCAGGTGCATATAACTCTGTACAGCCGTCTAATGGTTCAAACAAACAAGCCATTAATAAATCTACCCCTCGCTGACAGTCCATTGTAAGCTAAAGTGATTTTTGTTTTCGTAAATCTATCCAACACTTAGGTTGAAGGGAAGTATTGATTTGGCAAACAAATAACAGAGTGCAGGTTCAAACCTGTTGTGAATCACCAGGTGCATATAACTCTGTACAGCCGTCTAATGGTTCAAACAAACAAGCCATTAATAAATCTACCCCTCGCTGACAGTCCATTGTAAGCTAAAGTGATTTTTGTTTTTGCATTAGTTGCAATCGATCGTTAGAAAATGAATGGTGTCTTAACAACATATTATCCGCTTCGTGATGGACAATCTATCCCTGTACCCTTACCATCTATCCTTCGTGGGTGGTCGTCGCTACAAAAGGCATCGCCTTGGGTTGAGGAGCTTAGTTGAAACCGAACCTTCATTCGCGTAATACCACTTCAGTGTAGCGAATTTGTGTAATCGTACAGCATGGAATCGAAGAAAAGGAAACTGAACGCGAGGGAATATGTGTGTAGAATATGTGCTGTGAGTTTCACACTAAATTGCAATTTAAAAAGACATGTCATAAACAAACATGGAGTTAGTATTATACCATGCAAAAAATGTAAAGCCACATTCACATGCAGAGAGGACCTATCTCATCATATATTGCAGCGGCATACATCAGCAAATCACGGGATGGAAATTGTACAAACTCGCCCAAAACTGACATCTGCTGGGAATGGAGAGGACTGCAAGGCATGCGGGGGCAAAATCAACAACTCCAGTCCACTTACAGTTCTATGTAAAGAATGTTCATCTATCTTTTCGTGTAAGTATGAGAATCCTGTATCTGTTAAAACCCTTGAGTGTAAATATATTTGTGAATTCTGTTCGGTCCCTTTTGCTCGGAAGTATAGTTTGAAAGTCCACATATTAAGCATACATATTATTAATTGTTTGAATTGCAAGAAATTGTTTATGAGGGAAGATTTTACTAATCATAAGAATAATTGCACAATTATGAGCGGGGGAGCACTATCCAACGAGGAGAACTTTTTATGCAAAACATCTATAGCTCTAGATGGTGTAGTAAAACAATACAATTATAAAAACATAACCATACATGATCCCGTTGTATATTTAAATAATATGGAAGGTGAGGTTGATTCTATTACAACTGAAAACATTAAACTTTTTAATGCAATTAAATGGTATGTAGCCTTACACATTAAATTTGAACGCGGACCCGACAATAATAAAAACTATACTGAAGCATGGTTTCATGCTAAAAACGAACAACTTTTCCTCACTGATGACTCCACAATAAAATATCAACAAATGATTGAACAAATTTTAGTAAAAATAGATAAATTTCAAGCAATGGGAAGCGGGTGGGTGTTGAAATCTTTAAAACATTTTGTTATTTTTATTGCTGAATATAATCCATGCAGTGGTAGTAGTTACATCCCTTTACCCAAAAAAATCTATAACACTAAAGCAGTAATCAATATTAAAAATGACGATCTCAAATGTTTTATATGGTCAATTTTAGCATACTTACATCCAGTAAGTCGGGATGCTCAGCGGGTTTATAATTATAAAAAGTATGAAAAAGAGTTAGATATGAAAGGTATAACTTACCCAGTATCTTTGCAAGTCATTTCAAAATTTGAAAAAAATAATAATATTGGAGTAAATGTGTTTGGTTATGATCACAGACTGTACCCATTATATTTATCACAAAGTCACCATTATAATAAGCAGGTGGATCTGCTTTACATAACGGAAGACGAAAATTCACATTATTGTCTTATTAAAAATTTCAACAAACTTAATTTCTCAATCACTAAACATAAGGAACAAAAGTTTTATTGTCGTTGGTGCATACACGCCTTTAGTAGTGCTGAACGCTTACATGAACATAAGCCACTCTGCTCAAGACATGATCCTCAAAAAACCACATTTCCAATTCAGGAGAAAAGCACTATGAAATTTGATAAGGCACAATATATGATCCCTGTAGCATATAGAATATATGCCGATTTCGAGAGCATTCTCAGTCCCGTTGAAGGGACTATTTGTAACACTGAAAAATTATCTGCACATATACCATCAGGGTTTTGTTATGTTGTTGTAGATATCAATGGGAATAAGTTTAAAGAACCGGTAGTTTACAGGGGAGCTAATGCTGTTGATGTGTTTTTGAAATCGTTATTAAATGTTAAGGATGAAATTTTAAACATTTATAAAAATATTAAAGCAGTAATTATGACTGACGAGGATAGAGAAAATTTTAAAAACTCTGTCATTTGTAATGTTTGTCAAAAACCACTAGGAAATGATCGTGTAATAGACCACTGTCATACTGTCAATGTTTTCAGTTGTAATAGAATCAACCTCACCTTCCATATTATTTAAATATACAACGGGATCATGTATGGTTATGTTTTTATAATTGTATTGTTTTACTACACCATCTAGAGCTATAGATGTTTTGCATAAAAAGTTCTCCTCGTTGGATAGTGCTCCCCCGCTCATAATTGTGCAATTATTCTTATGATTAGTAAAATCTTCCCTCATAAACAATTTCTTGCAATTCAAACAATTAATAATATGTATGCTTAATATGTGGACTTTCAAACTATACTTCCGAGCAAAAGGGACCGAACAGAATTCACAAATATATTTACACTCAAGGGTTTTAACAGATACAGGATTCTCATACTTACACGAAAAGATAGATGAACATTCTTTACACAGAACTGTAAGTGGACTGGAG
>CAXART010000057.1:2500-25653 GCA_963971405.1 Psococerastis gibbosa | reverse complement strand
TACCTATTCCTAACCTACTAGCTAGATCTATTAGAGGGGATGATTGTGTGAATGTTATGTCGTTTGTTAATTTTTCCCTATTGTGTAAAGCTCTTTTGATTTCAACATTTTCAAAAAAAATTAAAGTGTTTTTAGAATTTTTAGAATGGACCACCTTCCAAGATCAAATATACACAAAAATTAGTGGCATCACTTACAAAAAACGCACAACACTAAATAAAAAAATAAAAGAACTGAGTCAAAACCAAAATAACAAATCCAACGGAATACATCACACATCACATCGCGACACGAAACATCAGATGCGCGGGACGCACGAGTGTTCCCGGTCTAACCCCCTTCATCGATCGATGCAGACTGGGGTAGGTCAAGGCCTCACGCCTTCAGCGCAGACACTCACTACACTACCCATCACAACACATAAATTCTATCTTAATCTATCTAACTTATCTAACACGATTTTTAACACAAAAGAAATGGAACTTCTCAACAAGAGCCTCAAGTATTGCCCCGATATAGGTCTAAACAAAAACACGTTAACCAACTTAAATGTCAGACACTGAATTTAGCCTAAAAAACCACAATTATGAAAAACACATAGCAGCAGATATTCTGAAAAACGTCAAACTTACACATAAAAACGATAACACTAAATCTATAAAAAAGAAACTAGCCCAAGAAAACCTTACACTCACCAAGGCGGATAAAGGAAATTCTATTGTCATTTTACCTACCCATGATTATGTTTCTAAAGTCTTAGACCTCATTTCTGATGAATCCACATTCGTAAAACTTAAAGTAGACCCCACAAACAAATTCCAAAAAGCAACCAAAAAGGCCATTAAACAAAGCTCTAATACGATACCCCAAGATATAGCCTATAAATTTACCAACATGAACCCCGTAGCTCCTTCATTTTTTGGTCTGGTTAAACTTCATAAACCCAATCAACCTATCCGCCCAGTAGTTTCGTATAACAGTGCCCCAGCCAGCAAAGTAGCTAGTTTTCTCAACAAACACATTCGCGAGCTATCAAAATTCACACCCCGCCACAGCGTCAAAAACTCATTCGAGTTGGTTTCCCGCCTTAAGCACCTTTCCTTATCCAGCAATGCCAAACTCGTCTCTTTCGATGTCAAAAATCTGTTTACTAATATTCCCGTACCCGAAGTACGTAAATTAGTTGCCCAGTCACTCTATCACAATAATACCTCGAACAGCCTTATTTCTGAGACCCTCCTTCTGTTAGACACATGCACTCATCAAAACTATTTCCGTTTCGAATCCGACTACTACCAACGATAAATAGGCCTACCTATGGGTTCTTCCCTTTCTCCCCTTCTTGCTGAAATTTTTATGGATAACTTCGAACACAAACTTCTACTCAATAAAAATCCCCTAGTTGAATGTATATCTTTCTGGACAAGGTATGTGGATGATATCTTCTGCATTTGGACAGGAAGTAACAGACAACTAGACAATTTCTTATGTTTTATCAACACAATTCACCCAAAAATCCAATTTACCGCGGAAGTAGAAGAAAACAACTCCCTGAACTTCTTAGACCTCACCATCACCAAAAATAATAGTACCCTAGACTTCAAGATATTTCGTAAAGAAACCCATAGCGATAATATAATCCCTGTTGATTCTTCTCACCCATTCCAGCACAAACACGCAGCATTCCATAGTATGATTTCTCGACTCCTTAACATCCCTATGAATGAAACCAACTATAATAATGAATTAAATACAATAAAACAAATTGCCCAAAATAAATATTTCAATCTCAACCTAATAGACAGAATCCTACGACATAACAAAATCAAACACAACCTCAAAATAATTTACCCCTCAGAGAGCTTAAACCCGGTAACCAATAAATCATATTTCAGGATACAATACATAGAAAAAATCACAGAAAATATAAGTAACCTCATTTCTTCTACAACAGACAAAACACCAGCCCCGTACAACCGCAACAATTTGGCCAATAAACTCATGAACTGCAAAACCAAACCAGAAAAGGAAAAAGGCAATGGAGTTTATCGTCTAAATTGTAACGATTGTAACGCAATTTACATAGGCCAAACAGGCAGAAGCTTCAAAACTAGGGTCAGAGAACATATAACAGGTATAGGAGACACCAACACCAACAGCACATTTGCGAAACACCTTAACTCGGAAAATCACACATTCGATCCTCACAATTGGACAGCCCTACACAAAATAAAGAAAAGTTACACTTTAAATTTTTTTGAAAATGTTGAAATCAAAAGAGCTTTACACAATAGGGAAAAATTAACAAACGACATAACATTCACACAATCATCCCCTCTAATAGATCTAGCTAGTAGGTTAGGAATAGGTAACCAGCCACGCCCCCTCCCACCCCCTCCTCCCCCCGCTCCCAGTCCTATATAAACCAAGGTTTCCTCTCCCTAGTCACATTTGCATCTTCTCCTCGAGTTGAGCAAGTCTCAAATCGCAGATAAGGTGTAACTGTGCTAGTGGGTTTCCCTCTGTAGATGGCAGTTCTTGCCGAAAGCGCTCAGGGTTTTATACTAACACAAGTGGGTTTCTTAGACAAAGTTAATTTCTTAACGATTATTTGGGTTTTACTAATTCGGGTTGTTATAACAAGTTTTTCTAAAACTCTAAGTTTTTGTTATTTTTTGTTTATTCAAACCTTAACAGAAATTTAACCCCAAGACAATTATTTCCCAATTAACTATTACAGTTCCAATTCTAATTATTGAGCATGTACGGGTTCACTCCTACCGGTTCTTAGACATGTACAGGTTTTTAAATAGTGAAGAACTTGTCATAATATCGAATTCCATAGTTGACATTTATCAAGTCAAAAATGATGAGGAGTTGCTACCACGATGCCTAGAAATTTGGACTATAATTCAAATAGAGCCAACCGGCAAGGTGAAGCTTTCCTGGACATTTGCGTTCGCGTTGAAATATGAAGGCATTGGAATTTCATTACTGCTCCCTTCTTATATTTCACTCTTTATGCAACGCCTTACTTATTCTCCCCTGCTTAGCTTACGGCCATCTGCAAGCATGTGGAGCAAAATTTATGGGGCCAGAAATTCATTAGACTTTGCGGAAGTCGGAGCTGTAGTTAACATTTTTCAACTGCTTCCCCCGTCTACTCATCCGAGACTGACGATTTCACTTAAGTACGTAGCCCTGCAATTCTTTTATGCCGAGAATTCAGTTTAGCTCAATTCTTGGAGGTCAGCTACTAAAATTGTGTGTCAGTCACTTTGATTTGTAATGTATATCACACATTTTCAATTATGAGGAATGTGAGGTAAAAAAATGTAATAGCTGAGTAAGAGGTCCAATTTTCAGCTGATTCGAGTTAAGAATTAATCGGCGTACTGGAATACACCATACACCGGGTTCTAGGGGGGGGGGGGGGTAAGTGAGACTATCGCGGAATTTTTCATATGTAAGCGTGGATTGAGTTGCAAGCATATACCCCATTGGTCTTACTTAAACTTAAAATCATCGTCGTCAAAAGACCCATTGCAATTATTTAATTAAGGCGCTGGATCAAAATTAGTATTGAACCCGCATGAAATCAACCCAATCAACCAACTTAAAAATTCCTAGATAGCTCAAATGGCCGTTCCTAAAATATTGGACTTTCCAAAAATTTACCGGAAATCGGTGGCAAAGGTGTAGGTTACAACATTAAAAAACATTTAGTAATGAAATTTATCACGTTCAAGCTTCTGTTTATTGAGGGATCTTTGGTCAGTGCCACTGAAAATTTTATTTTTAATTAGTAATTAAATATAATATCCATGAGGTATATAGTAGAGTACAGTACACACTCCAGCCCTCGGGCTAATGAATAAAATCCCTTAGTATTATATTGTAAATATAATGGCTAATTATTAGTCTATTTGAAATTAAGTATTTTAACGAGATTCGTCTGCCTATTGAGACCAGTGGCGGCGCTAGAATTTTTTAAGGTGGGGGACCATGGGGGGCATGGCTTCTATCCGGGGGGGGCCAATGAAAAAACAAAATATTTTTCATTGGGAGTAGGTATACGGTTCAATAATTCTGACATTTTACAACATGTAAAATGTCTCAAAAGTGGGGGGGGGGGGTCCCGGAAGGGCCGGAGAAACTGTTGGGGGGGGGGGGCAGGCCCCCTCGGGGACCCCCGTAGCGCCGCCACTGATTAAAACGGCGACCAATAAATGTGTGCAGGGTGTATGTATGTATATCGATTTTAGGAAACACTAACTTCCGTAAAAATTATCCGAACTTGATTAAACTTGGCACAAAAATTGATCACACAAATATCTTGATCGAGTTTGTTAACCAGCATGATGCGCCATTTGGCTTCAAGATGGCGGCCAATCAAGGGCTTACAAACTCATATATCAGTTAATATTGGTCGCAGGCGGATGGAATAAGGTGTGACGGAAATCCGGTATTTTATCTATGACAGTAACAATTTTTACGACTACAACGATATCAAGATGATGCGGCCAGTCAAACTGAAAATAATAACGTGATACTTCATATTATCCGATTTTGATGAAACGTGGCACAAAAATTAATGACATTAATGTCTTATTAAGTTCGTAAACCAGTCTGATCCGTTCTTTGATTTCAAGATCTAAATCTCAATAAAATCATATCATACGCTAGTTAGTTAGTAGGCCTATATCGGTTGTAGAGGGATGGAAGCGAATGTGTCTGAATTAAGCAGAAATAAGTATTTTTATCCGAGATAATGGCAATTTTATTAAAGAGTGACACGAGAAATGACGATCTTACTTTATACTTTTTTTGTCGATTAGGCCCTTGTTGATTACTTGATTGTATAATTTAACAGAAAAAAAATAGTGATTTCAAGATGGCGCCCATGCAGTTAAAGTGGAAATAATCCGTGATAGGCTACTTGTCTAAAAGTTCACATTGTTGTCTACATAGCGTCTACAAAGGAAGAAAGCGGGGTCAACGATTTGCGAAATACATATGTTCTAGTGTTTTTTACGCAATCATTTATAAGGGAATTAAGTATAGAAACCGCCGTCCTGGATTCTCCCTACACCCGATCAGCCAGAGCCGAAAGGATTTTTTTCATTTTGGCCAGCAGCATGTGAAGATGTGTATACACATATAATATGTATGTGTATATGAGGTGATGTCCAATTGTATGTGCTTCATGTATATACCGTAACTTATTTCTGAACTGTTTATTTGATATTTTAAAAAAACCATTGCACGGACGGAAAATGACTTGTTGAGTCAAGCAATACTATTTACTGAGATCGTGCTCATCGCATTTTCAATGGGCCTGCCAAACATCTGTTTTGTCTCATGACTCAAATCAATTTCAGTTTGAAAACCATTTTTGCGAGATATTTTGGGTTTTATTGCCCTTATTGTACAGAAGATTGCGTCATCGAGTGGCTCTTGTTTGGAAGGCACATAATTTCTCAATGAATGATTCATAGCTGACATTTTCTCCCAAATTATGTATAGGCCTAGGTTAAATCCTATCATGTTGGCTTAAATCAATTTGAGAAGCTGATAGTTAATCCAGAAATGCTTATAGCGATAACTGAGGCGCTGGCCGGAATATATAGCTAAGTACTGCCTACTGACTGAATTAATGAATATTTCAACAATCTCATATCGCATGGGTTGCTGAGATATCCGGTTATTGTGAAGTTGACAGGGTCTCAATCTCGAGCACAGCAAGCAGTCCTTTTGGATTCATCTGGGGCACAGCATGCCATGTTGCAGAATCCATCCAGCACATTTCACACAAGTCAACTACGAGTAGGCCTATAATGGGCCCATCACTATAAACTCGTTTCATTTTTTCACCTTTGCAAAAACCATCCTATATGGCTATTCACGAAATTCCTGAAATGCTTCAGCGGAGAAGTGGCAAATTTTTATGTAGGGGGGGGGGGGGTAACATTTACTATTTTGTATTTACATTTTTCCGAACATCCTATTGATGGGGCCCTGACTCCGTCAATTAATCAATAGGCAATCAAATCAGTGCCGGAGAAACCCCTGTGGGGGCCGTGGGTATAAACGTTAATTTCCAGGGTTTCAAACATAAAAAGACCATTTTTTTTTTGTGCCCTACTTATGGGATTTTAGGGGTGTCGCTAGATGCGGAATGTTTCCCCGACACGACGACACATGGTTTAAAAGGTGTTTTTGGTATTTTTTTCAACCGAGTGCCATGACATGGTTGGAAAGCGGAGGTGATTTCGAGGCGATTCACATGGTTTTTGCTTCGATGGGTTTGATACCGTTCGATTTGAGGGCGTCTCAAAGTTGGTTTAGGAAAGCGTACTGCTGCCTCTCTACTCCTTACCTCTCTCTTACCCCCATGGCCCCTTCTGACTCAACTCCATCCTCCCCCAAGTAATGAATGTTTTCTTCCAGCATCTACAGGACTCCTCCTGATGTGAGATGGAAGTGGTTTTAGGATTTTATGTGGCCGACAAGAAAAATGCGAAATCCCTGTTCTAACAGGTCAAATTCGGCAATTTTTCCCATTTTTTTGAATACCCTTCTTGCGGCCCCGGTTAGGTTAGGGGGGTGGGGTCACCAGTAGATTTCTTTCTGATGCGGTTTTTTCGATTCCATTTGCGGTCCTGACCAATAGTTGTCATTGAGGACCATACCGATTCGATGGGGCTTGCGTTCTAGACGCATTTGAAAAACGCTCCCTATCCCTTATACATAGGATTTTTTACATTTCATACAATTTTAAGAAATTCTCTCGATGGTTAGTCGACTTTTTTCACTCAGGCGTGGGGTTTTATGTGGGCGACAAGAAAAATGCGAAATCCCGCTTCTCACTGGTCAAATTCGGCAATTTTTCCCTTTTTTTTAATATCCTTGTTCTAGCCCTGACGCCACACAATGATCGATACACAATACGCGATACCTAATCTCCCACTAGTTTTTCAAGCCGCATCTACCTGCCAGGGTCATACAATTTAAAGAGGCAATTTTTCGTTTTTTTTTTTTTTTTTGCGCCCATTTTTTTTGACTTTTTTTGGGGTCGACATGGGTGTCGCTAGACGCGGGATTTCATCCCGAACACGACGATATATGGTTTATGGGGTGGTTTTTCCATAGGTTGCCAGCTAGCCCGGGATCAGTGCCTATTTGAAGGATTTCGGGGACTCGGGGCCTGTGACGTCATCACCCATGCATTCTTATGAGAAATTTTGGTCAAAATGGTCCGATTGCCATGAATTGCCATGGTTGGAAAGAGGAAGTGATTTCGAGCCGATTCGCCCGGTTTTTACTCTGATTCGTTTGATAACGTCCGATTTGAGGGCGTTGCAAAGTCGGTTTTCAAGGTATGTTGCACAAGTTAAGGTGGTGGGGACGCCGGTAGATTTCTTTTTAATGCGGGTTTTTCGATTCCATTTGCGGTCCTGACCAATAGTTGTCATTGATGACCATACCGATTCGATGGGGTTTGCGTTCTAGACGCATTTGAAAAAAGCTCCCTATCCCTTATACATTATACAATTTTAAGAAATTCTCTCGATGGTTAGTCGACTTTTTCACTCAGACGTGGGGTTTTATGTGGGCGACAAGAAAAATGCGAAATCCCGGTTCTCACTGGTCATATTCGGCAATTTTTCCCCTTTTTTTGAATATCCTTCTTCCGGCCCTGACGCCTTACATTCATCGGTACACACTGCGCGGCACATGATTTCCCAGTAGTTTTTCCAGCCGCAGCTTGATCGGATGGCCTTGTTAGGCTTGCCAAGTACGCTAAGGGACCTTCACAGCCTTCTGGAGGATAGCGGCCGGTATCGAATCCGGAAGGATGTAAAGTCTCTTGTTGACAGAGCTTTTTTGCTCTCTTCGCAAGTTGAAGCCTCTGGTCAGCCCATTGATGTCCCGGGACGACCTGACCCTGTGGTCCCGGTTCCTGTCCCGGTTCTTGCCCCGGTAATTACGAGGACAGTGGTGCAGGCAAGGCCGGCGGGTAATAATATCCCCCCTCCCCCTCTACTGAGGTCATTGCCGGACCGGCTAGCGTTTGTGTCCCTACGCCTGTTTCTATGGGTGAGAGTGCTGGCCCTGTGTTCCCAAATGTTTCGTCTGTGGCCGAGCCTACTGATGGAAGTGGTTGGCGGGTGCATGGGTAGCACGCGAGAGTGTCTGGAAGGCTCCCTTTGGTTGCCAGGGCGCCTGCCTCTGCGCGGAAGCGTGGTCTTGCTTTGCCGGCAGTTGTTGTCACGGCTCCTCCTGGTGCCGCCTACGCCGAGGTGCTGCGAGGTGCTCGTTGTAACATGCGTGTTGTCGGGGCCCAGGTTGCCGGAGTGCGCCGCACAATGAAAGGGCTGGAGGTGAGGGGCGATGCTGCTGCATTGGAGCGGGAGCTTGTTCGGGTGCTTCCCTCGTGCCAGGTCCGAGCGGCGATCAACTACAGGAGGGTCACCCTCTTTGGGGTTGACGCCTCTCTGGAGGCCGAGGACGTGAGGGTGGCACTTTCGGAGAGGTTCCCTTCAGCAAAAAATGTGAAGCTGGTGCCATCTAGAGATGGCACGCAGGTGGCGACAGTGTCCCTCTCTCCTGCGGAGGCAGCAGTTCTGCTGAGTTCCAGGCACTTCGTGGTAGCCTGGAGCAGATGCCGCGTGAAGGAATCTGCTCCACGATGGTGCGCGAAGTGTCTGCGTCCTTCTCACGGCCCGGGAGGGTGTACCGGGGCAAGGGACTTCCGCAGCGTGTGCCACAGGTGCGGGCAGGATGGCTACAGGAGGGACATTTGTCGGGCCACTCCCAAATGCCCCCGTTGTGCGGCAGATGGCGGCGATGCTGGCCACGTTTTCGGGGGGGCAGCCTGTGGCTTTGCCATGGGGCGGGGCTCGGCTCGGTCAGCTCCCTAGATGTAGGTCAGTTGTAACCTCCTGTCAAGCTGAGTCCTCCAGTGGTGAGGCCGCCGGTGTGATCTGAGTGTCTTTACGTCGGTCTGCATGGGCGGCTGCAGTACTGGACGACTTAGTTGACAGTAGTGTCTGTATTTTCTCTTGGATATATTTCTAGTGTTTCTGTAAATAAATTAAAGCGTCATGTGCGTACAGTGTGTCTTGTAATTTTCTGTTCAAGCTGAGTTCTCCAGTGGTGAGGCCGCCGGTGTGATCTGAGTGTCTTTACGTCGGTCTGCATGGGCGGCTGCAGTACTGGACGGCTTAGTTGACAGTAGTGTCTGTATTTTCTATTGTATTGTGTATTATAGGTATATGTTGTTAGTTTGTAACTTTTGTGACGCAATTGCTTTTAGCTATGTAGATTAGTTGCAGCTTCCTGCCAAGCTGGGTCCTCCAGTGGTGTGGCCGCCGGTGTGATCTGAGCGTCTTTACGTCGGTCGCATGGGCGGTTGCAGTTCTAGACGACTTAGTTGATAGCAGCGTCTTTGTGACGCAATTGTTTTAGCTATGTAGTGGAGTGAGTCAGGAGGGACCTATGCTGAGGCCCTTAAAAAGGCAAGGGAGGTTCTTGACCTCTCGGAAGTTGGCGTCTCGATCCGAGGGTGCCGAAAGGCACAGAGTGGCAATCTGGTGCTGGAAGTCGAAGGCAGCGGAAAGGCCGATATTTTTCGGAGGAAACTGGCACCTCTGCTGAAAGGCTTCAAAGTGAGGAGTACCCACAATATGGCGAAGTTCATTGTCAAGGACAGTGACTTCGTTGAGGAGGTGGCTATCCAACAGGCGCTTGCCGAGTTGGGGGTGGAATCCTACTCCATTAAGACCATGAAGTGGCAGGCGGTCGTTCAGGCACCAGTTCATCAGGTACACACGCTGCTCCAGACCAAGAAAAGGATTAAAATCGGTTGGTTCACTTGCCGAATAAAGCCTATGGTGCTCATGAATGGGTGTTTTCGGTGCAGACGTCCGATCCTCCGGCGTGTGTGCGTCAAGGGGGTTGTTGTCCTTTTCTCCGCATCATTCAATTATCTGGGTGTCACGATAGACTCGGCTCTGACTTTCGGAAGGCACTTCCTCCGTGTTTCAGAAAAGTCAGAAGCGATAGCCTCGGCTCTCGGAAGGCTGATGCCCAATCTTGGGGGTCCCAAGGAGGAGCGTCGGAGGCTCCTCATGGGCGTGGTTTCCTCAGTGATGGTTTACGCCTATCCAGTCTGGGCACACAAGCTGGGCGTTAAACGCAACGTGAACTTGCTGCAGCGGGTGCTGTGGCGTTGTGCCCTAAGGTGCATCACTGGATACAGGACGGTGTCAGGTGCTGCAGCGGCGGTCATAGCACGGTGAGGGCACTTATGGAGGTCGGTGCAAGTGTGGCGAGTGGCTCGGACAGATCCACGGCCAAGACCATGACGAAAAGTACCATGCTTTTACTTTGGCAGCAGCGGTGGGAGACGGCCCAGGGATCAGGGCGCCTGGACAAAGCGGCTGATTCCCGATGTTGCAGAGTGGGTGGAGCGGCCTAGGGGGAGGTCAAGTTACCGCCTTACGCAGAAGCTGACGGGCCACGGGTGTTTCGAGTCCTTCCTACACCGCATTCGCAGAGCAGACGCCCCAGTGTGTCATCATTGTGGAGCCGGAGACGACACCGCGGAACACACCTTGATGGCTTGCCCGGCATGGGCTTCAGAGAGGGCGGTGTTGGTGACGGCTATAGGTAATTTCTCCCCGGAGGACGTCATCAGGTACATGCTGTTGGATATTCGGTGCTGGGACGCCTTTGTGTCATTCTGCGAGGTTGTTCTTTCGCGGAAGGAGGAGGAGAGACAAAGGCAGCGGGACCCAGTCCAGCCGGCTCCGTAGTTAAGTGCAGTGCCGTGCCGTGGATTTTTCAAGCATGAAGCAAGGTTCGAAAATGGCGCCCTCTTGTATGCATATATTATATATACGTATATAGTGTATAGGCCCTATATATAATATATGTATAGCACCATAGGTACATAATATATTTCCCAAATAAAAACAAAACCATCTTCATCGAGAAAAATTTATTATTTATTACGCATTGAAGTTATAAAAAAGAATTTTCCTAGTTCTTCATGAAACTCCTCATAAAATGGAAAGTAATTACTGGCATAATGGTACATTTTAACAATATTAGGCTACTTCAATTTTACTTTCCTTACTTTCAATTTGGCAAATTCGTCAATCAAATCAGTATAGTCGAGAGTGGCGGCCAAGCCAGACTCAATCGATATTACAGCTAAGTTGGACAGTTTCAGTTGACTAATAGAATTTCTTAAATAATTTTTAATTATTTTCAGTTTTGAAAAGCTCCTCTCCCCACTCGCAACAGATACGGGCAGGGTGAGGAGTATTCGTAAGGCCACAATTAGGTTGGCGTACAACGGTTCCAACTCGTTTTCCACTAAATAATTGAGAGTGTCTAAAGGCTTCATGGATTTAGGCAATAAACGGGCCACATCACGCAACTCATCTTGTAAATCAATTCCATTTATATCAGATTCATTGTCAGCTGTTAAAATATTTCCAAGTTCTTTACAAAAAGTTTCAAGAGTTTCGTCATCAATATCTCTAATTTTATAGATATCATATAAAAATTGGAAATTCTTACTATGATTTTGTAGAAGTTGGAATCGCTCACACAATGAAGTAATGGTTTTGTCTAAAATATAATAAAAAAAATTTACAGCAAATTTTTTTTCTTCATTTAAAGGTTCATCTTCTGCTTTTTCATCAAATTGTCGCTTTTTTTTTCTGGCCCTTACCTCCATTTCTTTAGGGAATTCCTTATTGCATTCCATTTCGTCTGCGATTTCGTTGGCTGTAATTTTTATATGCTCCAGCCCTGCTTCTCTAAATGCTTGAATCCTGTTAATTGTCTCTGATAAAAGTGTTACGCAGTCCGAAAGATTTATTGTAATTGATTGAAGTAACTTGGAAACCACATTCACTTCAAATAAAATATTATACCACAGAACTAACCCACAGATAAATTTGTAATTATTAATGCTTCTAGCCAACCCTCTAGCTCTTACTTTAGCCTCTTCGTCAGTCCTTTCATCTTCCATGATATCTATCAATGTGTCATACACATCGCCTAGTTGATACCTCAGTGGTTTCAATGCATCGATTCTACTAGACCATCTAGTAGCACTCAAGGGTTTGATAGTCAACTGAGTGACATGTTTTTTTAAGGCCTCCCAACGCTTTGTAGAAGCGGATAAAAAGTTATATAGTTCTTGTACGGTAGAAAAGAATGATGTGGTTTCCAAGGTACATGAAGCCGCATCATTTACAACAAGGTTTAAAGTATGATTTGCACATGGCACATAAAAAGCTCGAGGATAATTTTTAAGGATGCGACTTTGTACACCTTTTCTCACTCCTTTCATGTTGGCGCCATTGTCGTATCCCTGACCTCTTAACCACTTCAACGTGAATCCCAATTTCTTTAAATGCGCCAGAATAAGCTCAGCCAAAGCTTCACCAGTCGAATTGGTAGCCTCAAAAAACCCAACGAAAAATTCATGAATTTCATACTTTTTAATTTTTTTGTTGAGGGTAACAATTCTTACTGTTAAGGACAGTTGCTCAGTATGGCTTACATCAGGCGTACAATCTGCTATCACTGAAAAATACTTAGCTGTATTTGTTAATTCCAAAATTTTTTCTAAAACAGTTTGCCCCATTAATTGAATCAATTCATCTTGTATACGGTTGCTTAAATAAGTAACAGACGGTTTGTCTGATGCCCTTTGAACTCTTCTAATGTGTTCCTCCATAACAGGATCAAACTCTGCAAGAAATTCTATAAATTTAAGAAAGTTTCCGTTATTTTCGGCAAACAAATGTTCATTTGATCCTCGCAGAGCTAAACATTGCGTTGCCAACGCCCTAATTAAAGAAATTATTCTTTTAATGACTCCTCTCCAGTGCTGAATCTCCATTTCAGTAAGTCGTTGGTACTCATCGTCTATGGTTCTTTTCATCCGCAATCTTGAGTTAAATTCTTTCCATTTTCGAAAGGCATCCCTGTGGTATTTCGATTTTTCATGAGACTTGAGGGTTCTGCCAATATTCTGCCAATCGGAAAAGCCTGCTTTTGGCCATTGAGAGACGTCTGACTGATCAAAAAGTTTGCAACAGAAACAAAACACGGAGTCGTTTGAAACAGAATAAATGAGCCAATTTCTTTGTACAACTTCGCCATTTTGCAAAACCATCTCATAATTTGATGCTACAAATCTACGTTTTGAGCTGTTGGCTGGAAATTGGAATTGTCGTACTTGTTGCGGGCCCCTTTCTACCAATATTTGACGAATTGCCGAAGTAATTGAAAATCCCCATAAGGCTGGGTCAGAACTTAATTCAGAGACTTCGTTAGAACTGGATGGTCCCGATGGTGTATCATCATTTATCGGCTCGGATGCGTGACAATTCAATATCACAGGCGATTCTTCGGTTGAATTATTGTTGCTGGTGAAGGCCTTCATAGCTTTACTCAACTTTATATTTTCTTCTTCTCTCTTCTGTCGTTTTAGCTTGTTCTGATATCCGGACAATTTTCCACGTTTTTCTGACATGCTTGCACTGAAATAAATTATTTTCTGAATTACACAAATTTTCTGGAGGAAGTGACTTTGGTATTTTTATTGATTTTTATGACTAACATCTCTTAAAATTTAATCAAAATCGTTAGAGCCGTTTTTTAGGAAAAAAAATTGAAAACCTGATTTTTGGGGGCAGTGAAATTTGCAATCCTTCTGTTTTGTGCTCGTGTCCCTTAATATATGTGTGAAGTTTGATCAAAATCCATCCATTAGTTTAGGCTTTAGCTCTACGTGCATAGTGCATGCACACCCACACATACAGTACAGATACTAGCCAATGGAAACCGGCAACCATGGCAATGAATGCCTAAATACTTACAGTAAATAAATTAGCTATTGTAGTGTACAAGGCAAACGCGCTACCCTTCCTTCACTGAAATATGCAATAGCATAGCTACATACATAAATAAATACATATACTATATGTAGCCTACTGCTCAAATTTACTTACCATAAGTTATACTTTATACAGTATGTAGCTAGGTAAGGTAATTGTTCACAAAAGCTACCCACGGCGTCTGTATAGAGGATTTGTACTTTGTATTTAAGTCAGCCCAACGGGGTCGGAAAGCACTCACCAGTCACTGGGGCATTGGGAAGGGCAGAGTATTAGGGGAGGAAGCTAAATTTAAATTTAACACAAAGATATTTTTCGCAAGAAAATAAAAAAACACCAATTTGGGCCTTTAAAAATTAACCAAGCGCCATTTGTAAACAAACATGATACCACGCGACACGCGTAAACAAGAAACACTTACCTATCGAGTATCGACTGAAAAGCCGCCAAAAAGTTTGAAATAGTTTGTTTAGTTCTGAGTTTTACAATTATTTTAAATTTTATTCTTTTTTATATTGCATTCATGTCAATATTTAAAATTTTTGTTTTCAATAAAAAGAAAATCTAGAAGGTATATTTAGGATACATTTTTGTCCAATTTGGCGCCCCCCGCAGCGTGGCGCCTGAAGCGGCTGCCTCATTGCCTCAATGGACGGCACGGCCCTGGTTAAGTGTTAAGTGTTAAGTTAAGTGATATTTGTCTGTTACATATGTTTTCGTTCATTTAAAAAAAAAAAAAAAATACGTAAGTAGATGACTAGTGTATTTTGTATTTTTAGGATGTGTAGTTGGTAAGTCTTGTGCTATTGTGTATTTTGGGTATTTTGTTTGTAACTTGTGTGCTACTGTGTCCTCTAATGTGGGGGTGGCAAGTATTGCTGCTATGATGACCCCGGCACTGGAGGACTCAGCGGTTGTGTGTCTTGTACTCCAATGATCTCTTGCGTCTGAAGTGATGCCTAACGGCGGTTCCAGGCGTAAGGGGGAGGAGAGAAGCGGGGATCATGAGTTTTTAGTGAGTAAGAGTCTCACATAGGTTAGGTTAGGTTAGGTTAGGTTAGGTTAGGTTAGGTTAGGTTAGGTTAGGTTAGGTTAGGTTAGGTTAGGTTAGGTTAGGTTAGGTTAGGTTAGGTTAGGTTAGGTTAGGTTAGGTTAGGTTAGGTTAGGTTAGGTTAGGTTAGGTTAGGTTAGGTTAGGTTAGGTTAGGTTAGGTTAGGTTAGGTTAGGTTAGGTTAGGTTAGGTTAGGTTAGGTTAGGTTAGGTTAGGTTAGGTTAGGTTAGGTTAGGTTAGGTTAGGTTAGGTTAGGTTAGGTTAGGTTAGGTTAGGTTAGGTTAGGTTAGGTTAGGTTAGGTTAGGTTAGGTTAGGTTAGGTTAGGTTAGGTTAGGTTAGGTTAGGTTAGGTTAGGTTAGGTTAGGTTAGGTTAGGTTAGGTTAGGTTAGGTTAGGTTAGGTTAGGTTAGGTTAGGTTAGGTTAGGTTAGGTTAGGTTAGGTTAGGTTAGGTTAGGTTAGGTTAGGTTAGGTTAGGTTAGGTTAGGTTAGGTTAGGTTAGGTTAGGTTAGGTTAGGTTAGGTTAGGTTAGGTTAGGTTAGGTTAGGTTAGGTTAGGTTAGGTTAGGTTAGGTTAGGTTAGGTTAGGTTAGGTTAGGTTAGGTTAGGTTAGGTTAGGTTAGGTTAGGTTAGGTTAGGTTAGGTTAGGTTAGGTTAGGTTAGGTTAGGTTAGGTTAGGTTAGGTTAGGTTAGGTTAGGTTAGGTTAGGTTAGGTTAGGTTAGGTTAGGTTAGGTTAGGTTAGGTTAGGTTAGGTTAGGTTAGGTTAGGTTAGGTTAGGTTAGGTTAGGTTAGGTTAGGTTAGGTTAGGTTAGGTTAGGTTAGGTTAGGTTAGGTTAGGTTAGGTTAGGTTAGGTTAGGTTAGGTTAGGTTAGGTTAGGTTAGGTTAGGTTAGGTTAGGTTAGGTTAGGTTAGGTTAGGTTAGGTTAGGTTAGGTTAGGTTAGGTTAGGTTAGGTTAGGTTAGGTTAGGTTAGGTTAGGTTAGGTTAGGTTAGGTTAGGTTAGGTTAGGTTAGGTTAGGTTAGGTTAGGTTAGGTTAGGTTAGGTTAGGTTAGGTTAGGTTAGGTTAGGTTAGGTTAGGTTAGGTTAGGTTAGGTTAGGTTAGGTTAGGTTAGGTTAGGTTAGGTTAGGTTAGGTTAGGTTAGGTTAGGTTAGGTTAGGTTAGGTTAGGTTAGGTTAGGTTAGGTTAGGTTAGGTTAGGTTAGGTTAGGTTAGGTTAGGTTAGGTTAGGTTAGGTTAGGTTAGGTTAGGTTAGGTTAGGTTAGGTTAGGTTAGGTTAGGTTAGGTTAGGTTAGGTTAGGTTAGGTTAGGTTAGGTTAGGTTAGGTTAGGTTAGGTTAGGTTAGGTTAGGTTAGGTTAGGTTAGGTTAGGTTAGGTTAGGTTAGGTTAGGTTAGGTTAGGTTAGGTTAGGTTAGGTTAGGTTAGGTTAGGTTAGGTTAGGTTAGGTTAGGTTAGGTTAGGTTAGGTTAGGTTAGGTTAGGTTAGGTTAGGTTAGGTTAGGTTAGGTTAGGTTAGGTTAGGTTAGGTTAGGTTAGGTTAGGTTAGGTTAGGTTAGGTTAGGTTAGGTTAGGTTAGGTTAGGTTAGGTTAGGTTAGGTTAGGTTAGGTTAGGTTAGGTTAGGTTAGGTTAGGTTAGGTTAGGTTAGGTTAGGTTAGGTTAGGTTAGGTTAGGTTAGGTTAGGTTAGGTTAGGTTAGGTTAGGTTAGGTTAGGTTAGGTTAGGTTAGGTTAGGTTAGGTTAGGTTAGGTTAGGTTAGGTTAGGTTAGGTTAGGTTAGGTTAGGTTAGGTTAGGTTAGGTTAGGTTAGGTTAGGTTAGGTTAGGTTAGGTTAGGTTAGGTTAGGTTAGGTTAGGTTAGGTTAGGTTAGGTTAGGTTAGGTTAGGTTAGGTTAGGTTAGGTTAGGTTAGGTTAGGTTAGGTTAGGTTAGGTTAGGTTAGGTTAGGTTAGGTTAGGTTAGGTTAGGTTAGGTTAGGTTAGGTTAGGTTAGGTTAGGTTAGGTTAGGTTAGGTTAGGTTAGGTTAGGTTAGGTTAGGTTAGGTTAGGTTAGGTTAGGTTAGGTTAGGTTAGGTTAGGTTAGGTTAGGTTAGGTTAGGTTAGGTTAGGTTAGGTTAGGTTAGGTTAGGTTAGGTTAGGTTAGGTTAGGTTAGGTTAGGTTAGGTTAGGTTAGGTTAGGTTAGGTTAGGTTAGGTTAGGTTAGGTTAGGTTAGGTTAGGTTAGGTTAGGTTAGGTTAGGTTAGGTTAGGTTAGGTTAGGTTAGGTTAGGTTAGGTTAGGTTAGGTTAGGTTAGGTTAGGTTAGGTTAGGTTAGGTTAGGTTAGGTTAGGTTAGGTTAGGTTAGGTTAGGTTAGGTTAGGTTAGGTTAGGTTAGGTTAGGTTAGGTTAGGTTAGGTTAGGTTAGGTTAGGTTAGGTTAGGTTAGGTTAGGTTAGGTTAGGTTAGGTTAGGTTAGGTTAGGTTAGGTTAGGTTAGGTTAGGTTAGGTTAGGTTAGGTTAGGTTAGGTTAGGTTAGGTTAGGTTAGGTTAGGTTAGGTTAGGTTAGGTTAGGTTAGGTTAGGTTAGGTTAGGTTAGGTTAGGTTAGGTTAGGTTAGGTTAGGTTAGGTTAGGTTAGGTTAGGTTAGGTTAGGTTAGGTTAGGTTAGGTTAGGTTAGGTTAGGTTAGGTTAGGTTAGGTTAGGTTAGGTTAGGTTAGGTTAGGTTAGGTTAGGTTAGGTTAGGTTAGGTTAGGTTAGGTTAGGTTAGGTTAGGTTAGGTTAGGTTAGGTTAGGTTAGGTTAGGTTAGGTTAGGTTAGGTTAGGTTAGGTTAGGTTAGGTTAGGTTAGGTTAGGTTAGGTTAGGTTAGGTTAGGTTAGGTTAGGTTAGGTTAGGTTAGGTTAGGTTAGGTTAGGTTAGGTTAGGTTAGGTTAGGTTAGGTTAGGTTAGGTTAGGTTAGGTTAGGTTAGGTTAGGTTAGGTTAGGTTAGGTTAGGTTAGGTTAGGTTAGGTTAGGTTAGGTTAGGTTAGGTTAGGTTAGGTTAGGTTAGGTTAGGTTAGGTTAGGTTAGGTTAGGTTAGGTTAGGTTAGGTTAGGTTAGGTTAGGTTAGGTTAGGTTAGGTTAGGTTAGGTTAGGTTAGGTTAGGTTAGGTTAGGTTAGGTTAGGTTAGGTTAGGTTAGGTTAGGTTAGGTTAGGTTAGGTTAGGTTAGGTTAGGTTAGGTTAGGTTAGGTTAGGTTAGGTTAGGTTAGGTTAGGTTAGGTTAGGTTAGGTTAGGTTAGGTTAGGTTAGGTTAGGTTAGGTTAGGTTAGGTTAGGTTAGGTTAGGTTAGGTTAGGTTAGGTTAGGTTAGGTTAGGTTAGGTTAGGTTAGGTTAGGTTAGGTTAGGTTAGGTTAGGTTAGGTTAGGTTAGGTTAGGTTAGGTTAGGTTAGGTTAGGTTAGGTTAGGTTAGGTTAGGTTAGGTTAGGTTAGGTTAGGTTAGGTTAGGTTAGGTTAGGTTAGGTTAGGTTAGGTTAGGTTAGGTTAGGTTAGGTTAGGTTAGGTTAGGTTAGGTTAGGTTAGGTTAGGTTAGGTTAGGTTAGGTTAGGTTAGGTTAGGTTAGGTTAGGTTAGGTTAGGTTAGGTTAGGTTAGGTTAGGTTAGGTTAGGTTAGGTTAGGTTAGGTTAGGTTAGGTTAGGTTAGGTTAGGTTAGGTTAGGTTAGGTTAGGTTAGGTTAGGTTAGGTTAGGTTAGGTTAGGTTAGGTTAGGTTAGGTTAGGTTAGGTTAGGTTAGGTTAGGTTAGGTTAGGTTAGGTTAGGTTAGGTTAGGTTAGGTTAGGTTAGGTTAGGTTAGGTTAGGTTAGGTTAGGTTAGGTTAGGTTAGGTTAGGTTAGGTTAGGTTAGGTTAGGTTAGGTTAGGTTAGGTTAGGTTAGGTTAGGTTAGGTTAGGTTAGGTTAGGTTAGGTTAGGTTAGGTTAGGTTAGGTTAGGTTAGGTTAGGTTAGGTTAGGTTAGGTTAGGTTAGGTTAGGTTAGGTTAGGTTAGGTTAGGTTAGGTTAGGTTAGGTTAGGTTAGGTTAGGTTAGGTTAGGTTAGGTTAGGTTAGGTTAGGTTAGGTTAGGTTAGGTTAGGTTAGGTTAGGTTAGGTTAGGTTAGGTTAGGTTAGGTTAGGTTAGGTTAGGTTAGGTTAGGTTAGGTTAGGTTAGGTTAGGTTAGGTTAGGTTAGGTTAGGTTAGGTTAGGTTAGGTTAGGTTAGGTTAGGTTAGGTTAGGTTAGGTTAGGTTAGGTTAGGTTAGGTTAGGTTAGGTTAGGTTAGGTTAGGTTAGGTTAGGTTAGGTTAGGTTAGGTTAGGTTAGGTTAGGTTAGGTTAGGTTAGGTTAGGTTAGGTTAGGTTAGGTTAGGTTAGGTTAGGTTAGGTTAGGTTAGGTTAGGTTAGGTTAGGTTAGGTTAGGTTAGGTTAGGTTAGGTTAGGTTAGGTTAGGTTAGGTTAGGTTAGGTTAGGTTAGGTTAGGTTAGGTTAGGTTAGGTTAGGTTAGGTTAGGTTAGGTTAGGTTAGGTTAGGTTAGGTTAGGTTAGGTTAGGTTAGGTTAGGTTAGGTTAGGTTAGGTTAGGTTAGGTTAGGTTAGGTTAGGTTAGGTTAGGTTAGGTTAGGTTAGGTTAGGTTAGGTTAGGTTAGGTTAGGTTAGGTTAGGTTAGGTTAGGTTAGGTTAGGTTAGGTTAGGTTAGGTTAGGTTAGGTTAGGTTAGGTTAGGTTAGGTTAGGTTAGGTTAGGTTAGGTTAGGTTAGGTTAGGTTAGGTTAGGTTAGGTTAGGTTAGGTTAGGTTAGGTTAGGTTAGGTTAGGTTAGGTTAGGTTAGGTTAGGTTAGGTTAGGTTAGGTTAGGTTAGGTTAGGTTAGGTTAGGTTAGGTTAGGTTAGGTTAGGTTAGGTTAGGTTAGGTTAGGTTAGGTTAGGTTAGGTTAGGTTAGGTTAGGTTAGGTTAGGTTAGGTTAGGTTAGGTTAGGTTAGGTTAGGTTAGGTTAGGTTAGGTTAGGTTAGGTTAGGTTAGGTTAGGTTAGGTTAGGTTAGGTTAGGTTAGGTTAGGTTAGGTTAGGTTAGGTTAGGTTAGGTTAGGTTAGGTTAGGTTAGGTTAGGTTAGGTTAGGTTAGGTTAGGTTAGGTTAGGTTAGGTTAGGTTAGGTTAGGTTAGGTTAGGTTAGGTTAGGTTAGGTTAGGTTAGGTTAGGTTAGGTTAGGTTAGGTTAGGTTAGGTTAGGTTAGGTTAGGTTAGGTTAGGTTAGGTTAGGTTAGGTTAGGTTAGGTTAGGTTAGGTTAGGTTAGGTTAGGTTAGGTTAGGTTAGGTTAGGTTAGGTTAGGTTAGGTTAGGTTAGGTTAGGTTAGGTTAGGTTAGGTTAGGTTAGGTTAGGTTAGGTTAGGTTAGGTTAGGTTAGGTTAGGTTAGGTTAGGTTAGGTTAGGTTAGGTTAGGTTAGGTTAGGTTAGGTTAGGTTAGGTTAGGTTAGGTTAGGTTAGGTTAGGTTAGGTTAGGTTAGGTTAGGTTAGGTTAGGTTAGGTTAGGTTAGGTTAGGTTAGGTTAGGTTAGGTTAGGTTAGGTTAGGTTAGGTTAGGTTAGGTTAGGTTAGGTTAGGTTAGGTTAGGTTAGGTTAGGTTAGGTTAGGTTAGGTTAGGTTAGGTTAGGTTAGGTTAGGTTAGGTTAGGTTAGGTTAGGTTAGGTTAGGTTAGGTTAGGTTAGGTTAGGTTAGGTTAGGTTAGGTTAGGTTAGGTTAGGTTAGGTTAGGTTAGGTTAGGTTAGGTTAGGTTAGGTTAGGTTAGGTTAGGTTAGGTTAGGTTAGGTTAGGTTAGGTTAGGTTAGGTTAGGTTAGGTTAGGTTAGGTTAGGTTAGGTTAGGTTAGGTTAGGTTAGGTTAGGTTAGGTTAGGTTAGGTTAGGTTAGGTTAGGTTAGGTTAGGTTAGGTTAGGTTAGGTTAGGTTAGGTTAGGTTAGGTTAGGTTAGGTTAGGTTAGGTTAGGTTAGGTTAGGTTAGGTTAGGTTAGGTTAGGTTAGGTTAGGTTAGGTTAGGTTAGGTTAGGTTAGGTTAGGTTAGGTTAGGTTAGGTTAGGTTAGGTTAGGTTAGGTTAGGTTAGGTTAGGTTAGGTTAGGTTAGGTTAGGTTAGGTTAGGTTAGGTTAGGTTAGGTTAGGTTAGGTTAGGTTAGGTTAGGTTAGGTTAGGTTAGGTTAGGTTAGGTTAGGTTAGGTTAGGTTAGGTTAGGTTAGGTTAGGTTAGGTTAGGTTAGGTTAGGTTAGGTTAGGTTAGGTTAGGTTAGGTTAGGTTAGGTTAGGTTAGGTTAGGTTAGGTTAGGTTAGGTTAGGTTAGGTTAGGTTAGGTTAGGTTAGGTTAGGTTAGGTTAGGTTAGGTTAGGTTAGGTTAGGTTAGGTTAGGTTAGGTTAGGTTAGGTTAGGTTAGGTTAGGTTAGGTTAGGTTAGGTTAGGTTAGGTTAGGTTAGGTTAGGTTAGGTTAGGTTAGGTTAGGTTAGGTTAGGTTAGGTTAGGTTAGGTTAGGTTAGGTTAGGTTAGGTTAGGTTAGGTTAGGTTAGGTTAGGTTAGGTTAGGTTAGGTTAGGTTAGGTTAGGTTAGGTTAGGTTAGGTTAGGTTAGGTTAGGTTAGGTTAGGTTAGGTTAGGTTAGGTTAGGTTAGGTTAGGTTAGGTTAGGTTAGGTTAGGTTAGGTTAGGTTAGGTTAGGTTAGGTTAGGTTAGGTTAGGTTAGGTTAGGTTAGGTTAGGTTAGGTTAGGTTAGGTTAGGTTAGGTTAGGTTAGGTTAGGTTAGGTTAGGTTAGGTTAGGTTAGGTTAGGTTAGGTTAGGTTAGGTTAGGTTAGGTTAGGTTAGGTTAGGTTAGGTTAGGTTAGGTTAGGTTAGGTTAGGTTAGGTTAGGTTAGGTTAGGTTAGGTTAGGTTAGGTTAGGTTAGGTTAGGTTAGGTTAGGTTAGGTTAGGTTAGGTTAGGTTAGGTTAGGTTAGGTTAGGTTAGGTTAGGTTAGGTTAGGTTAGGTTAGGTTAGGTTAGGTTAGGTTAGGTTAGGTTAGGTTAGGTTAGGTTAGGTTAGGTTAGGTTAGGTTAGGTTAGGTTAGGTTAGGTTAGGTTAGGTTAGGTTAGGTTAGGTTAGGTTAGGTTAGGTTAGGTTAGGTTAGGTTAGGTTAGGTTAGGTTAGGTTAGGTTAGGTTAGGTTAGGTTAGGTTAGGTTAGGTTAGGTTAGGTTAGGTTAGGTTAGGTTAGGTTAGGTTAGGTTAGGTTAGGTTAGGTTAGGTTAGGTTAGGTTAGGTTAGGTTAGGTTAGGTTAGGTTAGGTTAGGTTAGGTTAGGTTAGGTTAGGTTAGGTTAGGTTAGGTTAGGTTAGGTTAGGTTAGGTTAGGTTAGGTTAGGTTAGGTTAGGTTAGGTTAGGTTAGGTTAGGTTAGGTTAGGTTAGGTTAGGTTAGGTTAGGTTAGGTTAGGTTAGGTTAGGTTAGGTTAGGTTAGGTTAGGTTAGGTTAGGTTAGGTTAGGTTAGGTTAGGTTAGGTTAGGTTAGGTTAGGTTAGGTTAGGTTAGGTTAGGTTAGGTTAGGTTAGGTTAGGTTAGGTTAGGTTAGGTTAGGTTAGGTTAGGTTAGGTTAGGTTAGGTTAGGTTAGGTTAGGTTAGGTTAGGTTAGGTTAGGTTAGGTTAGGTTAGGTTAGGTTAGGTTAGGTTAGGTTAGGTTAGGTTAGGTTAGGTTAGGTTAGGTTAGGTTAGGTTAGGTTAGGTTAGGTTAGGTTAGGTTAGGTTAGGTTAGGTTAGGTTAGGTTAGGTTAGGTTAGGTTAGGTTAGGTTAGGTTAGGTTAGGTTAGGTTAGGTTAGGTTAGGTTAGGTTAGGTTAGGTTAGGTTAGGTTAGGTTAGGTTAGGTTAGGTTAGGTTAGGTTAGGTTAGGTTAGGTTAGGTTAGGTTAGGTTAGGTTAGGTTAGGTTAGGTTAGGTTAGGTTAGGTTAGGTTAGGTTAGGTTAGGTTAGGTTAGGTTAGGTTAGGTTAGGTTAGGTTAGGTTAGGTTAGGTTAGGTTAGGTTAGGTTAGGTTAGGTTAGGTTAGGTTAGGTTAGGTTAGGTTAGGTTAGGTTAGGTTAGGTTAGGTTAGGTTAGGTTAGGTTAGGTTAGGTTAGGTTAGGTTAGGTTAGGTTAGGTTAGGTTAGGTTAGGTTAGGTTAGGTTAGGTTAGGTTAGGTTAGGTTAGGTTAGGTTAGGTTAGGTTAGGTTAGGTTAGGTTAGGTTA
>CAXART010000056.1:0-11322 GCA_963971405.1 Psococerastis gibbosa | reverse complement strand
CACCAAATAAAAAAGGTAATGCTCCAGGTTCAATCATATGACGCTTTCTTACTTCTTTCATGATTGATGAGCCACTTGGTACATCATTAACAGTACGGAAGTTATTCACTAAACCTTTAAGACCATCTTTATGATCATTGCCAACACTGTTTATTGCTGCAATATTGGCATTCTTTCTTGTATCAAGTAGTGATATATGTGAATCTGATGATGCTTTTAAAGTGTTCAAGGAATTATCCCTAAGCTTGTTAATTTCATTGACAGACTCTGTTTTTGCTGCAGTTATGGACGATATTGAATTTTCCTTATTGGTATTTATGTCATTCAAATGTGATCTTGCAGCGTTTAGAAGTTCTTTTAACTTACCATCAGTCATTTGCACAATTTCAGAAACCGCACTTTTGTCGATTATTGATTCCAGTGCTTTAGCAAGATATGCTAATTGATCTGGTGTACTGTTTACTGCTAAATCCCTAAGCCTTTCTTGTAGTGCATCAATTATTTCTTTTATTTTAGCCATTTGCACAATATCAGAAATAGCTTTTTTATCTGCTATCAATTCCAGCGATTTTGCAAGATATGCAAGTTGATCAGGTGTGCTGTTTGCTGCTAAATCCTTTATCCTTTGGTATATTGCTTCTTTCATTCCCAAAAATTCAAAAAAGTTTCAAATCTAAATCGTTTAAAATTATTTTTTAGTTCATCTTCTCTTTCGGTAATATCTTCATCTATTTTTTCTATAGCTCTTCGAATACGTACCACATCTTGAACTGCAATATTTTCTGGATGAGGTAATGGATACTCTCTGCTTGTTTTATCATTTGGCATTTTTTTTATGTTATAACAATCCGCAAGTTTTTTACCTTTGGCCGATAAACAACCGTTCCACTTAAAACCAATTTTATCCTTGTCTCATTAGCATTAAAGTTTGTCAGTACATGAGTTCTCTCCACCCAGCTTTCTCCAATTGGTTTTCCTGATGTTAAATTTACTAATTGCCAATCCACGTTTTTTTGTACATATGCTTTAACATCTGCAGTGCCAGGTATCAGCGCATCATACGTTATGGTGATTTTAGTGTTAGCTCCTGCTGTAATGCTTCTAGTTACATAATCTCCTTTTTCCCCTATATTACCCATAACTAGCTGTAACCCAGGATATAGCACTGGACTTTTTTCTTTTGACCCTTTTAAATTTGCCTTTACTGTTAGCTCTCCAGATAGTCTTTCACGCAGCGCGAGCGGCAAGTTATCAGATAGAAAATTTTCTTTTCCTTCTTCATCTGTCAGAATAAATTCTACATTGGTATCAAATGCTACTTTTTCGACGTTCGTCAAAACAATTAAATCTGATACTTTATTTGCAGTAACTTTACCAAGATCAATAACGTGAGAATTTTCAGTGAACTTCGCTGCTAAAAGCCTAAAAGTTAAATCTAAATTTTGATGTGGAGTCCAGGTGCTTGCATTGCTAGATGAAAGTAATACTCCTACTTGATATGGCTGACTTGTTACCCAACGGCTATTTACTGCATCATATTTGCCAAGTTCTGCTATTTTGACTGCAGTACCAGGATCATCAGTAAGCAGTACTATTGCATACTCCTCTCCTGCATGGCAAAACACTGGTGACCACTCTATACGTGTTGCTGTGCCATCTATCTTTATATCTTTTGGCTCAATATAGCTTTCAGCAATGACAGTCTGCGAGGGCATTCCCACTGCTGTTTCTCTAATCTGCACAACAACACGTTTTTTGCCGCTATTTGTGAACCATAAGTTTAGGCCTCCTATGTGTCTGCTCTCATTTAAAGTAAATGTTTGGGCTAAAGGGTCAATTCTTCTTGCTGCGATAACTCTTCTTCTTTCTTCTATAGTAATAGTTTTTTTACCAGTATAAGTTGTCTCTCCATAGCTTCCTTTATCCCCATAAAACTGTACTAATTTAGTACCTGCTGGAATATTTGCTGGGATTTTTATCTTTCCCTTTAATTTTCCCTGGTTGTTGGCTGTGAGCATATTTTTACCTCTTACGCAGTAGGCTGAATGAAGATACCATCGAACTTCACCTCCTTGAGCTTTTCATTTGGCTCAAAACCTTCGATCTCAAAATTCTGTACTGCTTCTCGCATAAATTCAGTTTCATAAGAATTACTTGACAATAGCTCTGTTGTTTCTCTAGTATTAAACACTCTAGTTACTGGACTTTTCCAATTCGTGGTAACCTCTGTCCAGTGGTCAATGTTTTTATTTAGAGTAATTTGCGCCGGGACTGGATCAAAAGCTTGATATGGATTGATCTTTTCTCCTTTGGTCTGTAAAAGCTGCTCCAGTACCGGTTCAAGTTTATAAGGCAAAAGATATCTTTCCCCACCTTTTTCAATATCTGCAACTTCTACATCTATTGGCAGAACTAGCTCTCTATTTACTATTGCTGCAGACTGCGAAATTCCTTGATCACGCATATCATCATCAAAGAATGGGTCAACAAATACTCCTTTTTTGGTGGTAGGTTCTCTTGAATTTGCATCATTGCGTAGACGTTCCTGTGCAACCAGCGCATAAAGATCATTTATTCCTTTTTTCATTGCTTCAAGCTCATTCATCGGTACAGCATGAATAGCATTATTCACTATTTTTACCCCTTCTTTTTCTCCGTTTTTCCATGTCTGATGAATGTAGCAGAGCAAAAGTTGTCCGCTAGGTGCTTTAGGCATCGATGGTCGCCAAGGGTGAGCTATACCTTTTATTCTCCTTACTGCTCCTTTGCTATCGATAGTAATTAAATCATAGCGTGGCATTTTCCAGGTGTAATCAATCAGAACCAAGCTGTTATCAACTGCTCCTTTTACTTTACATCCCTCTTCGCTTATATCTTCAGGACTTACCTGAGTGCGACAGCGATAGGTTATAAGGTAACTACTTCCAGGAGCTGGTTCTTTACCAGGTAATGACCAATCAACGTTTCCTGCGTTTAGTTTGTAATCTATACTATTTTCATAAATAACATTGCCTTGTTTAACTTGAATAATCTCAAGTACTGCAGAGTCAGGTATCGGATCAATGGCTCCTGAATATGAACCGTGAGTAATGGTAATAGTTTTTTGAACAGTTATATCTACTTTTTTAATTTCACTTATTGGAAAATCATTAACTTTAAGTTCCATTACTCTTTGGCTATTTGGCTGAAAAGTATGTGGTTCTGATTCAACTGACTTTATATCTGGATCTTCATCAAAAGAAACACGAATACTGTGAGGAAGTTCAATCTCATAGCCGTCAACATGAGCTTTTCCCTCATTAATCACGAATACTTCTTTTCCACCTTCTTTATATAGGAACATAACTTCCAAGCCATTTACGACATAGGAACCATTGGCTTCTTTGTCATAACGAGCAAGAGCAGTAGTTACTATATTTGCTTGTGGTGGCGGTGAATGTTCTATTAATACTCCATTTTCAATGTTATAAATTGGATAAAATTCTCCTTCAGAAAAACGTGGAGAAAGACCTTCTGCTTGATAACCCCAAATGGTGGAAACTTTAAGCCTTGCAGCTCCTACTTCCTGATAGTTTCTTGTACCAACAGCAGGATCACGAAGATTTTCGTCCTCAAGTTCTGTAATCGTAGATTCTAGATAATAAACACCTATGCGAACTATAGTACTCAGTGGAATAATAAATTCTTCTTTTTCGACTTTTCTAACTGCTCCACGAAGATAGATTTTTCCTGATTCAAGCGTAACTTTACCAGTTTCTCTATCTATAATACAATTGCTTCCTGTTATAACATCACCATCACGAAATATTGCATCGCCTATGCCTTTAAGCTTAGAGAGAGCATACTCCTGAGTTTCGTTTAATTCTGCAGATTGCAAACCTCTTCCTGCTAGAAACAAGCTTTTCTCATATTCTTTGTCAGGATTAAAGCGGTTATAATAGGCGTTTAAAGTCATTTTATGCTAGAAAAATTCAAAAAGTTACAACAAATGAAAAAGTTTCCCGAGTTGCTGCAGTTCTGATAAGTGGTACTGTATGTTCTAAAACTAACAAAATTCCGGGATTTTCCACGTCTTTTGGTTCAAAATATCTCTGTCCTATAGGTAACCCTTCTTTTACTTTAGTACCAACCATAACCCCAAGTTCCCTGATAACTTGATTTGCAGCGTCGTTAAAATCGAAAGTAAATTTGAGATAGAGATACCGTCTTGCATGTCAATAAAAATGAGCTTAGATTTTGTTGATTCTTCTGATCTAAGTGTTTTTCTTTCAAAAAATAGACTATTGCCATATGTCAAAATGTTACAACAAAGGAAAAAGTTTCTCTTGTAGCTGCGGTTCTGATAAGTGGCACAGTGTGCTCTAAAACCAATAAAATCCCAGGATTTTCAATATCTTTAGGTTCAAAATATCTTTGCCCTGGTGGTAAAGCTTCTTTTACTTTGGTGCCAACCATAACTCCTAGCTCTTTGATTACTTGATTTGCTGCATCCGTGAAATCGAAGGTAAATTTAAGATATAAATTATTGGTTGGCATATTTGAAGATTTAAACCTTCCCGAAGGAGTTATAAGTTCTCCATTTTCATCACCTGTGCAAAAAAGGACTTCATCAACAATGCGTCTTCCAAGTTCATTAAGCAGCTTTGTAGAAGTAATAGGCTCTGCTGGTGTATTTTGAGTATACTCTACGGTAACTGTGCTACCTGCTGCAATAGAGCTATTTTCAAGACATTTAACAATACCAGTGTTACTATCAACTGTGTAGTCCTTGCTTGGTTTATAGACTGCCAACTCTTTAGAGATCTTTACCTCTTTAATAGGGTTATGATCAAGCGTTAATTCACCATTTGCGAAGATTTTTTCTACCTTGTGGCTACTTTCCCAGTTTGAATCACCTGTTCCCCAAGCAAGATATATAGATTGCTCTTTGATGCTTAGTGCAATAGCAGCTCTGCCTGATTGTGTGAGTATTGACATACAAATTTTACATTTAATCTCTATCAAACAAGGAAGCTTTCCATAGATAACCTTGTTTTGCGGTTTTTTATATGATCAGGATCAAAAGCCTTTTTTGAGCTTAAAACACCAAAAACCATATGGAGTAACTTACGCATTGCAGCTCCCACAACGGCCATATTATGCTTGCCTTTCTCTTTTAGCCTTTCACAAAAAGTCATAATGATAGGGTTGTGATTTTTAGCTACTATAGCAGGAAAATATATTGCCTTACGTAATGTTTGTGAACCGGCTTTGCTTAATCTGGGCTTGGCATATACAGAGGAACCTGACGTTATATTTTGTGGTATAGTTCCTGCATATGCTGCTAATTGCCTGGCATTTATAAAAGCTTTTATATCAGGAATTTCAGCTAAAATAGCTATTGCTGTTTCCTCTCCTATTCCTGGAATAGTTAATAGGAGTTGAAAATCTTCCAGCAATTCTTTGTGTTGTCTTAATAGTTCACGTATGGAGTTTTTTATTGTTTCTATTGATTGTTCTATGTTCATTGCAAGGTTTTCCCAAGCATTTACAACTTCTTCATGCAGTCTCTCTTTCTTTTCTAAATGATTATTTACGAATGTTAACTCATCTTTTAATGCATCTGAACAACGATAAAGATGCTTTAATTTTTTCTTCTCAGGAGAAGGTGGCGTCCAACGAGAAGGTTCCTGTCTTTGGCAATAATCTACTATAATTTCTGCGTCAGTCTGATCATTCTTTTGCCGTACAAGCTTACTCCTTGCATAAGATTTTATGCAATAAGGATTTACAATGCTAACAAAATATCCAGCATTGTGCAGAAATTCAGCCAAAGCTTCGCTATAACAACCAGTGGATTCCATGCAAGCTTTTACTTCTTCTACGTTATGTTTTTGTAGCAAGTTCAGCAGGCCTTGAAACCCAGTATTATCGTTTTTAAATTTCCTTTTTCTAGTTTCACGTTTTCCTTTTTTACTTATGAATGAGAGAGAAACATCAAAGTGTTCTTTTGAAACATCTATTCCTAAAAAGTTGTTGATCATATATCACTCCATATGTTACCATTAAAATGAAAAGTAAAGCTAACCTTGTGAATACAGAATTAGAACCATTTAGGTCTTTCTAAGATACCGTCCAGCCTTAACTTTTGAGAAGGGATTCTTAACTCTATCACAGATTTTATATCTAAGATTATTAACAAAATTTTCCCTTCTCCATCCAATGCTTAAGCTTAAAACACTAGATGCTTTTTTCAAGATACAAGATTATTGCATCGACTACACATGCTGCAACACGTTTAGTAATTTCTGCATGGCTTACTTTAGCATCCATTTTTATACCTAACACCATTATCTAATGTATCACGTTAGCGGTTAAATAATAGTAAAATTGGTTGCTTGTACTGCTGGTTGAGAGCATGAGAAATATTTGCATTCATATAGAAAACATGGGTTCCTTTAGCATCACAACAAATTGAATTATTTACTTTCTCCAAAAAACATAAAAAGGTCGTATATTTTTGAGAACAAGTTGCGTAAAAATAAGGTTATAAAAATAGAAGCTTGCAATCTTTGCAACGAAGTTATACAAAACAGTTCGTATGTAAACATGGCTAAAGTAGGCTAATATAGTTGGTTTTAGCGTACAGTGAAATCACCATATAAAAAAGTTCGAACGGTACACGTGGTAGACCACCATCCCAAAACAAACTCTTCTCACCGCTCTTGGTTTTGAGTGCTGGAAATGGTTGTTTTGCTTGAGATATTAATAATATATTTTGCTAAGTTAATATTAAAAAGTTATTTTGGCTTAGAAAAATTTTCTACAGTAATGATTGAAAAATTTTAAAAGTGGAGTAATATACTTAAAATGTATAAAACTTTGTTAGCTAGGAGGGTTAAGTATGGATTACGAGAATGTACAAAGGGTATTACTAACATCTATCAAAGAAGATGATCCTCATAAAGGATTCAAGGAATTAGAAATTAAGAGATATTGTATTGCGTATCAGACACTATTGCGTGAATGGGACAGGACAATAATAACACCATTTATTAAGGAAATTTTAGGAAAGCGTGACCTGTTGGAAAATCGATGACACCTTAGGTCACGTTGAGCTTAATAGGTATGCATTAGGGAAAAAATTATTAGCCTTAAAAATTAAAGATGGACAAAAACCTCTTCTTGATTCCTTTGATCGCTACAGGATTGCATGCTGGTGTTGTTTTGAAGACGAGATAAGAGCTATTTTTGAAGAATTCAAATTAACATTAGGTAGTAAACCAGTAGAGAGTCTAGTTAAGGGATGTGATAAAGGTGCTTTAATGATCTACTGGTCACATGCTATGAATAACCAGGAACATCAGTTGAAGTTAAATAATGAGCATCCATACGTTTATGCTTTTAAGTGTGCAATGCTAGAAAAGCATGTTGAAGCTTTAGAATTCTTTTGGAATAAGTTGCAATCAATTGATTGTGTATCTCCAAAAAGGAAAGAAGACTTATTAATGGAAGTAGCGTATAATAAAGGACGTTTTTCTACTGATGATGTTGGGATGGTTGATTTTTGCCTACGTTATCTCGATTCTAACAGATATCATGAATTATTAAAAAGAGATTCTAAACAAAATAAGTATCATTATACGTTAAGTAAGCTCACAGGAAGTTACTCCTTTGAAAGTGCTAGAAAGCTATTTGAGCATTTAAAGTCAGAAGATTTGTCTCCTGAAGGCTATAGTACATCAATGTTTGGAGCGTTAGATTCAATTCTTTCTGTACCAGATGATAATTTTGTTAAATCTGGCAGTGATATGCTCGCCTCTATGTGGAATCATCCTAGCTTTGAAGCGCATAGAAAACACTTTTTAAATAAGTTAAGTATAGGATACGCATCTAAAAATAGAATTGTTTCTCTGATAAAAAGGAATATGGATATTAAGGTATTACCGAAAATTATTACATCTCTTAACCAAGAACAAATGCACTCTATTATGGAAGAAGACAAGTCAATATATGAGATGTTTACCAGAATTAGAAATAGGCAATTAGATATAGGAGCAGGTGATAGTCAGTCACCAGGTTCGTTGCTGGATATAGATACTTTACAACAAGAGGGTACTGATGTTAGAAGCAAAGTGTAGTGTTTCTGTTACTTATACTTAAACGAAAGTAGGCAAAGAGCTTAGGTAATGGTAAAATTTTCGGAGGGTTAAAGTTAGGGGTAATTATGGTTAATAATAATCAGCAACAAGAAAGACCACAAGATTTCGAGCTAATGGAGTTACTTTTTGATAAGGTAGGTTCTTCAATTTCTGATGCAGTGGATTTACTCGATAAATCGTTTGAAGCAAGATTTCAGTCATGGGTTGATCAAGTACAATCTTATTTACATTCTAGTGAAAGGCCTGGCTTTTTTCCTCATAGATTTTTAGGTTCTTTTTCCAGCGTGTTAGATACTAAGCTTAACGATAAGCTAGGTATAAAGAAGTTACACTTTCGTTTTGAGGGAGCAAGAACTTTAAAGGTCGTAGCAGAAACAGAATCCAAAATACATGTTTTTATTTTCACTGAGGATATAGAAGCTCAACATTCTAAACAAACAAATACTAAGAATTTTGAATTCACCACAGGTGAGTGGAAGAATGTGATGGGTAGAGATTACACTCCATTGGACGAACGTAAGCTTCAAATTGATGTGATAAAAATTTTGAAAGATAAGTATGAGTTAGTAAAAAGCAAGCCTAAATCAGACAAGGATGTTAAATCAAAGAAGTTATATTTATACCTGAAAAATAACATGCTGGAGTGTAAAGCTAAGGATATATATGGAAATATTCAAACAATTCAAATTGACTATGATGGGCTAAAGGGTCGTTATCTACCTCAAGATGAATTTTTAAAGAAAGCTAAGCAATTTCTAAATAGCTCAAGTAAAAATCTTGATGATTTTAGTAAGGAGATATCAAGAATTTTGTCATCAAAGGGGTATACTTTAAAGAGTGACGTGGAAGGTGAAAAAATAAACATTAAGATAGAAAGCAAAAAGAAGATTGTAGATCAACCCATCGAGCCTGCAGCAAAGTTTCAAGAAGTGGTAAAAAAGTTAGGTAAGTCTGCTTATTTAGAAAGTTATATTGAAAAGCTTGTCGGTTCAGATACACGTCAAGTCAGGGAAAATCTCGAAGAAATTCTAAGTTATATCAAAAAAGTTCATAGTAATTTAAATTTACAAACTAATGTTTATGGCATTAGTGCTCGCGAAGCTGATCAACATGGTTTTGTAGCAGGAATATTTGATAACTTTCGATATCGTGATAATGCCAAACTCTATCTGGAGCAGTTTGCTGGCGGAGGTTACGCTGATATTGTTTTGCTTGTTCGTGGACCTGATCGTGCTATTGATTCAGTTCCAATTCTTATTGAACTCAAGGCTGGAACTGAAGGACAAGTTGATCCAAGTGATGCGCTGGAGCAAGCTAAAGGTTACATTGAAGGTTTTAGACCAAATAAGATGAGGATTTTAACCAATGCAGATAATGCTATTGCTGTTGGGTTAAATTTAGATAATGCGGAACCGTTTAAAACTAAAGTAAAGCCTATTAAACAACCACCAGCTCCTTTGATGGAGGAATTTGTAAAATTAGCTCACAGATGGAATAATCAACAAATTTCTGAAGAAGATTTTAAGCAGGAAATAGCAGGTTTGTTATCAAGTGAATACCATACTTTTCCAGCAAATAAAGAAACAAAAGATCATTACTATTTCAGTAGAGATATACTAGGTCAATCAATTTTAATCAACAAGATTGGTCAAGATCAGGGTAACGTAAAAAAATATATATATTCATACAATGAGTATCCGCTAAATTGGCCTCAGGGAACAGAATATACTTTATCTAAAAGCCCTGTTACAACATTAATATTTGTTCAAGGTAATGAAGGGCAAGAGAAAACAGCATTCATTTTTCATATACGAGAGTCCAATACAAAGGAATTCTATGCTGATAAAAAAATTCCAGTGCTTAACATACCTGGAATAGGAAAAGTAGGCAATGTCATAGAAATTAAAATGAGCCTAAAAAAATATGAAACGGGGTTATCTTTTGAAGAACTTTTTGAAATAGAACAGGTAAGTAAATATAAGCCAAGTAGTATCGATCAGCAGTTTACAGGTAGTTTTCTTAAGATGCCTAATTCTGATGAATTAAAGGCAAAATTTAATCAAGCAATTACTTCTCAATATGCTACTTCTTCTGAAGGTACAGACTTATTGCTAGGTTATAAAAGTCTACTTACTGAGATAGCAGATGCGATTTACCCTGTTAAAGGTTTGATTACAAATGAAGCAAGATTACAAGCTGTGCTTAATGGCTTCCTTAGTAGTTATAGTGATTTGAAGCTAAAAGAGACTTCTACAAACCAAGAAGATTCTGCAAAAATTATAATTATACCTGAATTTCAAGTAGGAGCAGGTGGTCGTGTTGATATGGTGATTCAAGGTATTGGTCCTTCATCTCAGGGTACTAAAGAATATACTCCTATAGCGTTGGAATTTAAGCTTATAGATAAAAACTTAAATCAAGATCAGCTAAAACAGGAAGTTGCTAAATTAACAAAAGAACAAAACATTAGATATGCTAAAGGGGCAGCACTGAAAGCAATCACAGATAGTGATAAAATGTTTTTCATGGGTGTAGTTGTTAATGTGCGAGCTAAAGATAAAAATTCTTTAATATTAACGAGTGATGAGCTTATTCCTGCTAAAGTGAGTCATAGTTCTATTCACGTATTCATGGAAGAACATTTAGAAAAGCTAAAGGATCTATCACAAAGACTTAAGAATATGGCTATACAAGAAGAATTGCCTACTTTAGAATCTGCAACAGCAGAAAACGATTATCATTACTGGCTTCAACAACATGATATAGCTGACGTTGCAAGGGTACAATATGATTATAGAATTGATGGAACTGATGAGTCATTTGAGGTTGTAGGGTCAGTAAACCATATAGCTAGTCAATTGGAAAAATTTCAGAGTAAAGTAACAACAGATGATAAAAGAAAGCCATTAACTTTAATTGTTAATTTAGATAACAATCATTGGGTTACATTAGTCGTCTCTCATCAAAATGGGCAGTACAATGGTTACTATGCAGACTCGTTGGGTAGTAATGCTCCAGATAATATTCGTCAAGTTTTACAAGATGCTCAAATTAACGTTAATGATGTTTCTATTACTCAACAGAGAGACGGTTGCAACTGCGGTTTATGGGCATTAGAAAATGCTAGAGACATTAATGCTGCGTTGCAAAGAAGTGGAAATAATGTCCTTGATCAAATAAG
>CAXART010000055.1:0-21494 GCA_963971405.1 Psococerastis gibbosa | reverse complement strand
CACTAATATTTTCAAAAAATGCAGCAAGTGCATTTTTTCATTCATCATGTCATTTCGAATTTGAAAGTAAAACTATGGGATCTTCCAAAAATTATGTTTACCCACATCCCTACAGTATGAAGTTATATATTGAATGATAAGCAATAGATCTAGCCTCAACTGCAATGTTTAACTAATAGAAATAGAAGACAACAAAAATTGAAAAATAACAAACAGACAAACAAAATATATATTGGAAGTGAAACTATTGTTATGTCTAATTTGCGCATCAGTCTCCCTGAGAGTTGAGACCCTTACCCATCTCCCAAGAACAAAGAGCGTGCGGTAGGGGCTTCAAGGCGCAGTACTAGCACCCTGCATTATTGTATCAACATATGACACTGTTTCATGTAGCTGTGTTGAAACATCGAGGTGTGTGTGTCATAGTGTATCAATGCAGCTTGGTGTTTCAGATTTGCCATCACTAGTGTGTAAGAGTTCATAGATACAAATAAACAACATGGTTGCCAATTTTCCCTTTTTGAAAAAAAAAAATTATTTTGGCGCATTTTACCCCTATGTCTCAAGTAACCCCACTTGACGGTATTCAAAATCAATTGGAAAAACGTTCCTTTGCATTTTGATCAGGTTAGGGTGAGGCGTGGATTTTGACCCTTGCTTTTTGGCATGCACTAATAATGTCCGTCCCTTTATGTTGGAAATAGGAATGAAATGATTTTTTGTGCATTTTAATTTAAAATGATTTTTTTTACCAAATTTATTATTAACTTATAATTAAATTTCAATAATTATAATTTTATTACATAATAAATGAGAATCTACCTGAAAATCTGGCATAATGTGGCCACCTCAGTAACCAAAGACAGCCACCCTTCTTGATCCGCCACTGAATGTCCCAAGCAAGCGTATTAAACTTAATAACCCCATTATCGCTTGGACTTTTGCGCGGTAAGGAGTACCGCGGATTGGTTTATATATGTATTATTTCAGGCGATGGTGGGACCCGGTCTAGGTCTAAGTTGAAAAGCCTGTCAATACTAAAGGATGTTTCCCTATTTTCTTTTTGCAAAATAAAGCTTTCTTACTAATCTATTTGTAGTTAATTTATTAACATCAACCTACTATAGAACGAGTATATACTCATGGCATAGAGGTTTGATGCTATAAACTGTACTATGCTGTCAGAACTAAAGATAATTAATTTTAGCAGTATAGGCTACCTAATTCATTAAGGCTTAAGCTTTATACCTTAATTTAGTTTTCATTCCTGCCTTTTTTCTGATTAATATCTGTTTTGCCTGTAGCCTAATGTGTAATTTCTGAAACTTTATATGTTTAAGCCAAAATGTATTGTATAATTGAATGTTCCTATAGAGCCAACAATGAATTAATATTTAATTACCTTCATACAGAGTTACTTGGCTTATTGTACCGATTGACGTGTGGGGACCACTTAGTCCCACATGTGTAATAACCAGTCTGCTTCCAGCTTCACCTTTTTCCCGTTAGATGGCGCTGTTCACATTCAGATAATTCAATATTCCTCAATCTTCCTTTTACGTATTTATTTCTCTTATTCAATAATATCTTTAATCTACCCTCTGTGTCTCATCAGCTCCTTTAGCTGTGGACACAGAGTTGGTTTTTCTATATGGAAGCAGGCTGGATCAAATTCAATATTAATTGTAAGCATGTATCGTTCTCGTCTCACAGCTCATATTGTAACCACTGTGTGTTAAATTACTCTAACTTGAGTCGAAGCACTGCAATACAAACCAATTCAAGTCTACACTGCCTATTCAATTGCATCGTCCTTCGACAAGCTACATTGGTGACCCTCGACAACGGAACAAGCAGCCTTCCAGATTCCAGCCAGTTCCAGTTCCAGCCAGTTCCAGTTCCAGCTTCCAGCCAGTTCCAGTTCCAGCCAGTTCCAGTTCCAGCTTCCAGCCAGTTCCAGTTCCAGCTTCCAGCCAGTTCCAGCCCGTTCCAGTTCCAGTTCCAGCCTCCAGAACGTCTCATCCGGCCATAGGCGGTGGAAACCACCCCGGAGCAGCTACATTCACCGCAGCAGCACAGCCACCTGCAAGATGCCGCAGACCACAGCCACAACCGCGACCGCTACAGCTACAACCGCTACAGCTACGACCGCTACAGCTACAACCGCTACAGCTACAACTGCTACAGCCACAACACCGACACCCACGGCTACAACCAAGATGACAGGCCCTGCTAGTACGATGGCAGTCTCGGTCAAGCTTCCACCCTTCTGGACACAGTCGGCCAACCTGTCACCGGCACTGTGGTTCACTCAAGCGGAGGCTCAGTTCGCACTTGCTGGGGTCACAATGGAAACGACGAAATATTACCACGTCCTTTCAGCGCTCGACCAAAGTACCCTCAGCGAGATCTCAGATTTGTTAGCTGCCCCAGTACCAGTAAACCCATACACTGAGCTAAAAACGCAGTTAATCCAACGAATGAGTCTTCCAGCAAGCAGTCGCATTCAGCTACTAATGTCGGAAGACATAGGGGACAAAACTCCCAGCTCTTTTCTCCGGAGACTGCGGGCCCTCGCAGAGAAAGCCATATCAGACTCGGTTTTACGCACCATTTGGACGTCTCGCCTCCCGCACGCTATACAATTGGCAATCGTCGGTCATGATCACCTGTCACTAGGTGACGTCGCGAACCTCGCCGACAAGATGGCCACCATCAATTCAGCAACACGTGACCGGATTCTTGAGTGCACAATGGCCCCTGTGGACCTATTGAAGACGTTAACAGAGAACATCGCGGCTCTACAGGCACAGTTCGCCGACAGATACGGACAACGTGCCACACAGCCACGGTTCCAGCGCCAGTTCCGTTCACCAGCGCCTAAACAAGACCCAACTTGGTGTTTTTACCACCAAACCTATGGGAGGAAGGCCAGAAAGTGCCAGCAGCCATGCAGATTTCCGAAAAACGACGATCGCAGCCAGTAAAGGCAGGGCCTGCCTGCGCCACTACACACCTGCTTAAAACCTCACATCGCCTTCTTATCACGGACCCTTGCACCAAGATACGTTACCTCATTGACACAGGGTCCGACATCTGCGTTTTTCCACGTGCCCGTCTCAACCTACCGCTCCGTCGTACTCAACTCGAGCTGACTGCCGCCAATGGCACAATCATCAATACGTACGGAACAACAGCTCAACAACTGGACCTGGGATTACGACGCAGTTTCCGTTGGAATTTCATCATTGCCGATGTCACGCAACCCATCATCGGTGCAGACTTTCTCGCAGCCTCTAATTTGCTGGTGGATCTCCAGAACTCAAAGCTGATCGACGGGACAACGCATCGCAAGGCGAACCTGTGTCAAAGCCACCACGGATACAGACGTATTTTCTGTATGTTTGTATTGTAAGGCACCGTATGTATTTTCTTAAACAAATTGTTCTTACATGTAATTTTGATAATTCGATGTACCTAACTTACTACCCATCTTGCTTACATTTTTGTGTGCCATTTGTACAGGCCCTACAGGTACCTACATTGAATATAGGCTTACGCTATGTTATTAGCACCTAATTTCTTGTTAATTTAAAGCATTAAAATACATCATGGAATAAATGATAAATTGCGTTATCCTATAGGCCTAGTCCTATGTAGGTTTTCAATAATGTATAATTACAAAGATTTTCACGGCCGGAGTTACATGACGAAGCAGCAGAATCGGCACTGATTCAAATGTTTCGTCGATATCTTGTTGCGGAACCTCCAAGATACAATACTTTAGAAATCTACGGAGAGCCACTGAATATGTCGATCGAAGATATTGACGAAACGTTTGGAGGTAGGCTACGCATGCTCTTTGAAGGCCTCCTAAAATATATAAACAGTTGTCTTATGAATTATCATTAATCTATCAAATTCGATAAATAGTCCTAGCTATGTAAGGTGTGCGTCGTCTGGTTCTTCCTTTCTGATTACCAGTTTTATAATTTATTGATTAACAATTAATTTTTCTACAAATAAGTAAATTGTGTTGTATATATTTTTTTTAATTAGACCCCAGACCCGTGTGGGTAAACGCGCTTTCTGGGATATGTTGTATATTATATATATATTAAGCTCAGGGGGTAGGCCTATTCTAAAAGCGATTTTGCCAATATTTAATAATAATATAATAATAACAATTCTTTATTTCCAACAAATACAATAATTAGACAAAAATACAATTAGGGCTCCCATGCCTTCATAGAGGCGTGCGGGATACATCCTACAGAGTACAGTTAAAACATTATTCATTTTATTACAATCATGATATAATACTAGTATTAGTTACATTGCCATTAGTGTTTGTTTTATATATATATATATCAATGTAACCTTTTATGCTCGTATTTGGCCTTGCGAACTTATTGTAACTACTAATGAATTCGTTATAGTAGTAATATGATTTGTACAAGAATGATGCTGTTGTATGAGCCTTTGTAAATTTGGGTAATATGAGACATCCGTTGATATTCATTCTCGTTGGAATATGCCTTGTCTGTGATGTTGTCCGCCTGACGTCACTGGAGGTGAGGTAACCTCAATATACTTAAAACACATTACAACACAGTAATAATGGCAGGGCAGGCAATGCATTTCAGCGTGAAGTTTCTATCAATTTTTGCAAAGCAAATAGGTTTTTGGGAAAGCCAACTGTCCGGTTTCGTTACTCAACTTAACACCTAAAACATGCCTCAAGGTAGAAATCATCGATAGAAAAGTTTACAGAAATATTATTTTTTAGTCATTTTTCATTAAAATTAAGTTATTTTTATTTTTTACCCCCAGAAGAAACTATCAAGGGGCAAGCGACCCCCCGCATTTTATCAACATTAAGAACGACTAGAATAGGCTATATGTGAATTTAAAAGAAATTGTTGGAGCCGTTTTTGAGAAATAATTTTTTGTGACGTTTTTTTTTGGAGTTTTTTGAGAATGAAACCCCCCCCAAATTGAGTTAGCCCCAAATAAAAAAAAATGGTCTCGAGGTATGATTTTTGTGAACCTACATGCCGAATTTCATCAAAATCGACCGAGTAGTTTGCCCAGAAATCGATGCACAGACAGACAGATATTTCGTTCCTGGGACCTCAAAACGTGTAAATCCGTTGAAATCTCGGAATCGAAAATTTCGACCATCACAAAGCTTTCCTTATACTACGTATAAATTGGAAAGCAAAAAAATAACTTTTAAACTATAGCGGTACATTTTCTGAAGGCCCTAAAAAAATAGCTAGTGGTGATCTGATCTGACATCTGCCGGGACTATATCAAACTGTAAAAAAGGGGCGTGCCCCGCGCACCACGAGTCGGTCAGCGTAACACCTGTGTTTGCACCATTCGTTTGCACTACGCATGCTCATGGACACAAACCACAGAACATAGTATAATTATATATTAGGGCTGCCACATTCCGTCGTTTACCTCAGAATTCCGTGGGAAATAATTCTATTCCGGGATCAACAATTTTTTTTGAGTACCTAAGAACAGTACCAGTGGGAACTGTAGGCAAAATTTACGTAGGCTACAGTTCAATATGAAGGGTTGTAATACTGTAATTTACTTTTGGCCTACGGTACTGCATGCTATTTTGGTGTTCTGTGCTGCTGACTATTCTGTAAAGTGCAGTGAAGATTTCAATTGTAAACACAATATAAGTCTAATTAATTTTTAATTGTGGACTTTTAATTTTTCCGTTAATTATTTAGTAATATCAAAACACAAGCTTCTTTAATCCTATTTACATAATTTGAAATTTAGGTGTGTCACTGCTTCATTATTTAGCTTATTAGGTGCAGTAGTAGAAAAAAAACTAAATGCACTAAATACTAATGATGGTAGGTTACGATGAGTACCAGGCTGGGCAGTGGGCAGCCAAACGACTTCAGCCGTATTCTTACAATTTTTAAATAATTCACGGAATACGGAATACTCCGGAGTTTTTTAAAATGTTGGTCCCCTTTATATGATATGATTTTAACTCATCTGTCCATGGCCCTGGTTCCTAACCTTATCTGGTTATTTTAAATTTTAATTGTAACTTTAAATTGCAGCCGATAAAAAATACCCATATGCTTCAGATTCAACCATCACAAATTGACATGATTCCATAAATTGGCATACAAATATTGGTATGCATAGGTATTTCCCCAAAAGTCCACAGAAAAACCTCAAAAATTGTTGATCCCGGAAATTTCTCGGAATAGAATTATTTCCCACGGAATGTGGCAGCCCTAATATATAATTATACGATGTTCTGTGTCCATGAGCATGCGCAGTGCAAACGAATGGTGCAAACACAGGTGTTACGCTGACCGACTCGTCGCGCACCTACCTTCCCTAATTAATTATGGAGTTAGGAGTATGGACCAATCAATACAAACGTTTCTGCAGAACTTAAGCTAAGGCTACAGAAGCGGTTAATCCCGCTTTTGGAGGCGCACAAAAAGAATTTTGTGCTTTTTCGCCTTTTCAAAATCTTCAAACTTTGTACCGCCATTTTAAACAAAAACACACAATTATCTTTTTGCGACAAATCTCCCATTTTCTTGAGAATGTTGTCACCGGCTCGGCGGCTCACCGCATGGTTGGCAACACTGAGTCACTGACGTGTTTAACTGTTTGTTTATTTCGTTTTTGGTTTTGCTTTTTGCTAGATTGCTACTTTGCGAGAGCTACTTTGATTGCGATTGTTAATTTTAAATAAATTTTTATCGGAAATTTCTGTGCCATTCTTTGCTTGGTTAGCCATTAAAACTTCAAAATTCGACCATTTATCGTGACACTTTTTATTTTGGATGGAGTAGAGGCCGCAGTTGACGGCAGCCACCCTTCTGTCAACCATCATCCTCTTCTTCTCCTTAACCCATCTTGACGACGAAGAGGTGGACGCACAGTCTTGGAAACGTCCTATAATGGAATAAATGGAATATTCGAAGTATTTCGATTTTTTTTTTGGATTTCGAACATTTGGAAAATCGTAATGTCTCAGCCTCTGCCGAGCGCTTGGAAATCATGGCATTTTAACAGTTATGAGGACTAAATTTTTATGTAAGTACGCTTTGTATTTTGTATTCTTAATTATGAAATTCTGGTTTTCATGCAAGTGATAAATAATTCTGTTCCGTCAACACTATCAATATTTGAACCCTAGACAGCGCTGGCAAAGGGGGCATGGTGGGACATGATAACTTATAACGTGCTGAGACTACCAGTCATTCTTAGTGCAGGTTGAGTCCTGGTCACCTCCGAATTAATCATGTGACTACTATCTTTCCCAACAATAATGGCGCACAATTGATGAAAGAAGGCTATAGGTACACGGGTACAGATGTGTATTACGTCTAGACCTAGCTGTATAGATGAATTATTATTATGCAATTGAGGACAATTATCAGCACAACATCTCGTTGGATTCTAGATGTGCATGTATTGACACTTGACAACAGTAGGCAGTAGGGTTGGAACGCTGTCCAAGCTGAGTCCGTGCATAGTCATTGTGGGAGTTCGATAGGCTACCAGTTGGAGGACGTAGATTTGACTTGCGCCTGCTGCTTTCAATACGTCTAGAGTATATGTCAACCTCGTGTTCTTTGGGGTAAGTCTTCTATTCCTTTTGTATAACTAACTCATGTTAATGTAACTGTAAAGGCTTTCACGGCCGGAGTCAAATGAAGAACCAGTAGAATCCGGGCCGATGGGCCGTGGTCGAATTGAAAGTGAACTTCCAAACGTTTCGTCAACATCTGCGGTCGACATCTCCAGTGGCGCTGCGTAGACTTCGAAGGTTGTACCTCGGTGGCTCCGTAGCGAGTGACTGGGTAGGGGGCTGAGCACTGACCTTTATACCCGGACGTTGTTGTTGTTGTTCCTCAATTCCTCGCTCTCAACACAGCATGCCCCTCTGGGGAATTTCCATTACCTTGTTTTTCCCAATTGGCTGACGTCATCCTTTTCGTTGTTGTTTTGTTCAGCGCCGGATACCAGAGTTTGTTCACCTTTAAGCCTTCTTCCTTTCTGTTGAAATTGTGTTGGTGCTTGTATATTTCAATAGCTTCTCTGTATAGTCTGGGGAAATATTGAGTAGCCCGTGACAAGACAGTCGCTTGTGTGTAGTGCACCGTGTGTCCAGATTGTGTTAGTACGTGCTCGGCAATCGCGGACTTCTCCGGTTGTAGACGGCGGCAGCTTCATCCAATGCATGATAAGATCAGCCAAGGATCAGAGAGACCCATTAACATCAGCCGGGGTGTACCGAATTCCTTGCTCTTGTGGAGAAGTATACATAGGTACGACTAAACGCAGCGTAAATACGAGGATAGAAGAACATAAACGAAGCTGCCGCCGTCTACAACCGGAGAAGTCCGCGATTGCCGAGCACGTACTAACACAATCTGGACACACGGTGCACTACAAACAAGCGACTGTCTTGTCACGGGCTACTCAATATTTCCCCAGACTACACAGAGAAGCTATTGAAATATACAAGCACCAACACAATTTCAACAGAAAGGAAGAAGGCTTAAAGGTGAACAAACTCTGGTATCCGGCGCTGAACAAAACAACAACGAAAAGGATGACGTCAGCCAATTGGGAAAAATAAGGTAATGGAAATTCCCCAGAGGGGCATGCTGTGTTGAGAGCGAGCAATTCCTCGCTCTCAACACAACAACAACAACGTCCGGGTATAAAGGTCAGTGCTCAGCCCCCTACCCAGTCACTCGCTACGGAGCCACCGAGGTACAACCTTCGAAGTCTACGCAGCGCCACTGAAGATGTCGACCGCAGATGTTGACGAAACGTTTGGAAGTTCACTTTCAATTCGACCACGGCCCATCAGCCCGGATTCTTCTGGTTCTTCATTTAACTCATGTTAAGTTAAGGTTAAGTGCAGAGGTGGGGCGTGACAGATATTTCCAGGACCAACAGTGACCGGTGACAGTGACTCGACAGTCACTGATACAAATACTGGTGATTTCTGTCACTGGAGTGACTGCTTTTTTCCTGCTAAGTACTGGTACATCTTGGTATGAGTAATCAAAAGTCACTGTCACTTCTCTTACTTGACAGTGATTTATACAAGTTACATAGACTTATTCGTTTCGCTTAACAATTAAAGTCGGTTATTCTTTTGTTTATTTATGCTAAGAAATGCAAGAAGTAGTAATATAGATATATCGTATATATATTGTATAAACTAAAAGCTAGCCAGTTATGGAGCAGTCACGGTGACAGCCTCGGGCATACCTTATGTTTAGCTTACGTGAGACGATCGGAAAGCATTTCGGGGAATTTCGCTTAAGACTGCCTAGTGCATAGGCTAAACCTGAGCGAGTTACTTGCTCTTGCATGCGACTACCAGAGTATTAGAAACAAAGCTATTCAAAATATAGCCTAAATCGGTGACAGTGAGACAGTGACTAAAATCACCAGTATTTTTTTTGGTTAGGAACGGGTGGTTGCAGTGACCATCGTAGTCACGGTGATAAATCACAGTGACAGAAGTAACGCCCCACCTCTAGTTAAGTGTTCTATGTTATCTCGGAGTCACCCTGACCTCCGAGTCTGAGGTTTCATACCAGTTCCAGGAGGACCCCCTTCATGTCTGCCACTGCAGTCTGGCGACCAGGGGCTGAGAACCGTGAAAGATGGGGCTGATTGCGCCAAATTAAGCTAAACAGCCATGTTACTGCAAGAGTGTATTTTTTCATAGAAAATACACTAACATTATTTTTATCTCTTCTAGGTTTTCTGAATTTTAAGAAAGGGCTACGCAAAGTGAGACAACTTGTCATTTTTCTGGTTGGATAGGTAAATTTACGAGTGGCGACTATGATGGACTCTCGGCCAAGTTCTTCTAAGAAATCTTCATCTGAAGTTAATGGAAACCTGGATGTTTCTTATGCAGAAAATGAACAACATTCTGTATCGAGAGAGAAACGTATGCCGCACGGTAATGAATATCAACTAAAGCTACTGATTTTGTTTGCTGTGAAAGGTAATAATTCTCAAGTAGCTTTTCGGTTAGCCAGCAAAATGGCAGAAGCGAAAAGCTTCAATGGCTTAGTATTTAGGTACGTTGATAGTAATTCCAATATTAAGTACAGGTTTTTGCATGCTAAACACAGACAACATTTAAGACAAGTTAACAAAATCACGGTTACAAACTTGACAGCACCTACAGGAGACTTCAGCTTGCAGAAGTATTTCGAATCATTTTTGAGTATAAGTAATAGCAACCAATTCAGAGATGGAGAAATTCACGATTTTATTATTTGTACCAATACAGATTTTGATTTCATGTCAGAAATGCATAAAGGAGCAACTGCGAAATCGCGCTTCATGCGGAAGTGGAAGGACTATTTGCGTAAAAAAACAGATGATGACATTATTTTAAGTTTGGGAGGCAAGCGTTACGTATTTACAGATAATCCAGCGCTGAGAACTCAGCTAGTTTCGGAGCTAAAAAACAAGTTCAACTTTCCGCAACAAAACGACTTTGAAACAAACTTAAATCGCTTCCTAGATAAGTTAGTGTTTGCTGTTTCCCAGCCCACTGGAAAAATACTGGAAAAAATAATTAAAGACTCCATTGGGAATGTTTTTAATTTAATAAATGATGTAGTTTACAACGAAGTTTATACGTATATGTATGGGTGGATGATTTCCCGTAATACGGGAGACACTGCTTATTTTCTTGAAAATAAAGATTTGACATTATTATTAGAAGACACAATGAAAAACATCGCCAGCTTGACATTGTATGGCTCAACTTTATTATCAATAAATAAAATTAAGTCAATGAAGATTGCATTTAAAGATACATCGCTAACAACAATTAATTTATTAAACAAAAACATCTTAGTTGTTTTTTCAGAAAATGTTGTGTTAAGTGAAATTAAAGTATATCAGATATTTTCTAAAAAATATAGTGAAGGTAAACTTATAATTAGTGATGAAAAATCATTAGCTATGTTGCGGGGTTCTGATTCCGATCCAATACTTGCTTTCCGCGCAGCAGAAAAAAGTTGCGTAATTATTACAAAGCCTAGCCGTACCGATCGCACCGGTTTATTGCGGGGACTCTATGCCATTGCCAAAGCAAGTGAGAAGAAGAAAATGGTTTTAGTCGCTCATGTTGACCAAAGAGAGTATTTCAAAGATATCTTCAAAGACGAACATTCAGAGGTAATAGACGACGATAATAGTTTGGATGATCTTACGATTGAATCGAGAAATATGATTCTTGATAACGAAATTACACTTTTTGGAAAACAATTGGTCATAGGTAACCTGCAAAGTAATGATGACAGTTCTAGTGATTTATCCTCACCCTTCATTGATGGTAACGCATTGACTGAAATTATTACCAGTGGCCGCATCATATCGATTGGTAATATTCATCAATATGAATTTGATGATTATGTTGATATACAACGCACGCTTAATTTGAGCGTAAAAATAAGTGATGAATGTTTTAAAAAAAATACAGATGACATATTTGCCATATGCGGAATGGAAAAACCTCAATTTAATATATTAACTAACGGAAATGGAGCAGAGTTTAGTGACAATAATAATTGTGATCCAAAGCCAGCCCATATTCGGTTTATTAGATTAGCAGACGAGAATCGCGATATATATCAAGATTTTGGCCAACTCTGCCTCGATTATAAAGAGTACTCCATTCACTTACTGGAGTGCGTTGACCAGGAACTAGAATGGAAGAAGACTCATGGCTCGTTGGTTGGTTTACGGAAATTTGCAAAACTTAGTCACACAAAAAGTATTGCGGATTTAGCTGACTTGGCTATTGTTGTGGGCCAAGCTGGAATGGGTAAATCAACGCTACTCACAACAATTTCACTCGCTACAAATTGTACATGGCCAATTAGAATTAGTCTCAACAATTATGAAACCGAAATAGGGAACGGGAATTTTGACGATTTATGTGGAATCGTCAAGTTTTTGTCAAATCTCATTGATCATGAAAATGCGAACAATTCATTAATTGTAAATTTACTTACCTATTCTATTAAACAACAAGGTCAAGTACTTTTAATGTTTGACGGTTATGATGAAATTAAGGAGCTTTGTAAAAAGAAGATAATTCAGTTAGTATCAACTCTTAGAAGTGCACCTTGTAAAGTACGAGTAATAATCACAACTCGTTCTTATGCGCAAGCTGAGTTGGAAGATGCATTAACTACGTTTGCTTATTCTTTAAATCCCTTCAACGAACAAGAGCAAAAGAAATTTTTGGAAACTTTCTGGTTTGAAAAGCACAATGTAACTGAATCAGATCAAAGGAACAAAATTGGCCGGTTTGCGACCAAGCTTCTAAGCCATTTGCATACCTTAAACCTAGTCATGGAAGAGGGCTTGGTAGGTATTGCGCTACAAGCGCGAATGGTAGCTGAAATTTTTGAAGACGAATGTCAGACATATGAAGACTCTTCAGACTTTGGAATTACTAACATATTTGATGTATACAAGAGATTCATTGAACATACATATGACAGATATTTTAAAGAAAAACTTCACATCAATGGGATATTAAATGAAGCTGAACAAATAACACTTACTACGAAATATTCAAAAGAACATGGTTACTGGGCAATGAAATCACTATTTTCTGGCATTTTGAATTCTGACGAATATAGGGAAGGGCTTTTGGTAAAGCAAACCTTTTCAGTGAAAGATTTGGAGAAAATTGGATTTTTAAAGGCAATAAAAAATGACGGTACCATTGAGTTCATACACCTGACTTATGCTAAATACTTCGTATCCGAACTTCTTGGAAATGCTCTGAGGAATGTCGAGGATCATCCAAACATTGGAGCTGCAAACAAATTTTTGCGTACCCAGATATTTAGAGACAAAAATAGAGTAATTCGTACGTTTATAAGCCATAAGGTAGAGAAAGAAAATTTAATCGATAAGTGGAGAGTAATTCTTGACTGCGATTTGTTTCATAATGTCCAAACTTCAGGAACATTACAACTTCAGAATAATGTCATTGTAAATCCTTCTGATTTTGCATCTGAAAACAGTTTAAGTGATACCCTGCGTATTGTTGACAAGAATATGAATTGGGTGGATGATAAATATTATTATAATAATGACTTTGACTGTGTGCAAATTCAGAGACTTTTTGATGTTTTTTTTAGTGTGACCAATATTATAGAGCTAGAAACTACTTTGAAGTTTTTACTAAAAGCCAATGAAAATTCATATTATACCAAAGCTAATATAATGTTTCAAAAAAATATCACTAAAGCGGCGTCTCACTACTTGATGAACAATAAAAATGAATCAATATTAAAGAAAGAACTAAAGAACGATTGCCTAAAAATCATGTTTGGTGCCAAGGGGTTTACTGATCTGAAGGAACTCATAATGAATATTTCTGCTAACGACGACACTCATTTGAGAAATTTAGCAATGTTTTTTATACCAAGTAAAATTGAGTCAAGTATGAAGCTGGCAGAATTGAATAATGCACTATACTTTATGGAAAAGGATCATCCCACTGCATATCATAAAATCAAGTCATATATTATTAGTCTCGATGAAATTAACCAGAAGAAGTTGGCAGAGAGCATTATTGAATCCTTAAGAAATGCCGATTGCGAGAATAACGGGTTTATTAATCGGCTGTTGATTGGTGGTAACGCGTGGGATCTTAGATATCTGCGATCTTTTTATACCGATATTGTTTGTCACCCATGTATGATTTCCCATACAAAATCCTATCTAAATAGCATCTACAGCTCGTATGCTAATAATTTACGCTGGATAGAGAGAAATGGAATTCTAATTTCTAGGGTTTTAGAGTTGCTTACTCCTGAAATGGCAAAAAGTTTTGTCCCTCATAGAGATTTCGATGGTCTTCCTTTTGGTGTTGCAAAGTATTATATTAACGGCCTCTTTTTAGACCTGATTAATTATCTTATAAAAAGAATGAAAACAGATGAGCTCTCATACATTGATAAATCAGCATTTTTAATGATCTTAACACCCGTTCTCCGGTATTCTCTCTCGAAAAAAAGTCTAATACTAACATCTGAACTGCTAGAAACGATCCTGAAGCTTATTGTAGACTTTTTAAATGGTGACACGTTTAAATTGCACGAGATTATCGATTGTTTTTTTGAGCTAGCACGCACAGGACTAAAATTCATTGATGTCAAGACCTATCTTTTAGTACTTGATCCTGCTAGTGAATTTGAATGTACTATTTCCATCAGTTGCATGGACCACTTAGTTGAACTCATGCGTTGGAGAAATAATAATATTGCTGAACCCCGGGACAATTTCATTCGAAAATGTGATGAAGTTGTACAATACAGTACGAACCCTGTAACAGGCACATGAAATATGTTTACTCACCTCACTTCCCGTCGTAGTTCAAATTTATATTGGCTCACAAAACTTATTAAAAATATATAATATTATTAAAGGCCGCTGTGTGTTGTCCAATGTCGGAATGTCCGTTGTTTTCATAGAAATATATTAACTAGAACGGCGGGAGGCATAGTAACCCTTACGGGGCACCCCTTAACCATAAGCCAAATATCAAAGATAAGTATCAACGTTAAATATGTCGAAGTCTTACACATTGCAGAACGGATATCTGACTCAGTCTCAACCCTGTACTTAGCTTATAGAGGCTACACTAGCCGCCATGTTGACAAGGATCTGCAGCCACGGGATGTTTGTAGTAAATCACAAACAGGTTTCACCAACATCAAATTAAAAAAAAAAATACAATTTCACGGTTGGCTATCGTGGGTTTGGATCAGGGCCAATCAGAACAGTTCCCGCGTATAACGAAAACCTCCATTGAAGTTAAACGCCCCTGGGGCGGAGCTTGTAAATTTTTTTTCTTGTTTTCCCCCTCTTTCGAGTTTACGATTGTAAAATATTTTATCATTTTTTTTTTATTTTTATCCTCGGGGAGGTTAGTAAAAAAAATTACTTTTTGTAATTTTTGTTTTTGTTGACATTTTGATAATTGAATTCAACAAGTTGAGGTTATGTTTTGCGATTTGTGCTGTGTATAAGTTGTATTTTTGTTGTTGTTTTTACCGAGTTATACGGGTTTAATCAAATAAAAGAATGGAGGAAGAGATTGTTAAAAACGAGCTCAAATAATAATAATAAATATAATTATATTTTTATAATATGTTTTTACTTTTCTCATTTCATTGCACAAAATGCGAGTAAATTGAAAACGAGCTCTGATTGGTCAGGAATATTTACTCACATTTTACGATCGTTGGCAAAAGATATACGCCTATAGTTATTTTTTTTTATATTTACATACAATATTATATAATATTAAATGGGGTCTAGTTATAGATGGTTTGTGGTTTAATGTTTGACTTAAAAATAGAATACATAGGTATCGTATTCGCATTGTATGTATTTTTATATTTCAACGTATTGCAGATATTTTTGTTATGTGAACTGTTTTTTGTCACATGCCCAATTAGCATACTTACAGACTTTGACCATTAGATGACGTATTTCTTGTATAGAGCCATAGAGGTGGTTTTTATAATTATTATTGTAGGGATGTTTTTGGATGTAGTGAGTCCCGTTCAGTTTTATAAAAAACAAAAATAATGACTGTACCTAATTTACGATTCTTATAAACTGTTAAATCTGATTAATCGTTTATCGTGTTATCTCCCTGATAATATTTCAGGTGCAAAAACTCAAATTTACTTGGTAGGCCTTGGAGGGCTTGCTCTTTTAAACGCATTATTCTAAGACCATTTCCAAATCCTTGTGACTGTCGCACGAGAAATTAACAAAACAGTTTTGCATCGCACTTTCCATTCCAACGTTATCTTGTTTACGTTATTAATCCCATGAATAACTTAATATTTAACGGTATAGTAGGCCCGTAGGTCTTTTGTAAATGTATAAACACCTACCTCCAAATTTATTGAATTTTAGGTTACCACTTTGGTTAATTGTTACGTATTATGCATAATACTAGTATATTAACAAAGTCATTGAGGCATTACCATTGTTTACAAAAGCTTACAAAATTCCGGTTGACGAAGGAAATATGTTTTTAAATGGTGCAAACTGTCTGTAAATTATTTACCAAAAACATAAAATTTTGGTATTATTTGTAAACATGGTATATACAATAATATAGAGTTTTAACGGAACTTGTATTGTTTTTTATTGATCCGGCCCAGTCAAAATACAATAGAACAAAGATATTATGTAGTATCGAAACCCAAAAAGGGGCAAAAGTCCGCTGCTGCAGATAGTTGGAAATTGGTTAAAATGGCTTCTATATTAGGAGATACAACTTCCTTAAGTGGTGGCTCAGATCTTAAGGTTCCTTTATATATATTATTCTTCATTATATCAGCCAAACAAGAGCAGAAAAAAATTAAAAACAACATTTTGCAAACCTTTGCCCCACTCTACCCTATTTTATCACCTAATGAATTATTAAATTTAAAAATAAATACTTCGGCTTTATAAATTTGGCGAAATCACTTATGATGGCCCAAAAAAATACTACTGACGTACACCCGGGGCTTTATAAAAACTTTACTTATTTTCATTAGGCGGGGTTTCCACATACGTCAATGGTCAATGAGAAATATGGTTTTGACGTGGTAGCAGAATTTTTAGTATGTCTTTAATGTCTGCTAAAACGTCAATTTCATATTTCTCATTGACCATTGATGTATGTGGAAACCCTGCCTAAAATAAAAACGAGTTATTACTCAGAGTAAACAGTAGGTACTTCACAGTTCACAGTATGATAAACAAGGCGGAAACTAAACTTTTTGGGTTGAATTCATTATATTTTATTAGTAAACATAATTTGTTATATTTAAAATAAAAGTAGCATTATATTAAACTAACTTAGATTGAAGGGGCAATCTCGTAACCGAAATTAGAGGAACTAGAAAATCTGAAATTGGCGGGATTCGAACCCACGACCTGTGGCGTCATTTTGTTTTCCAAGGGGGGGGGGGAGGGCGTCAATTCTCCCTCCTACGATTGGAAAAACTACGACATTGACTACGACTAACGAAGAAGTCGGTAATCGGTACAATCTAGTTGAAAAGGCAACCTAATGGTCATCTTGCCCAGCCCCCTGAAAAATTTAGAAATAACACCACTGGTAATTACGGAGACTTAATTTTGCAAATAATCAAGCAAAAAAACACTTCCGTTAAGAGCAACGCCACTAGATACAACTTACAAGAATCAACATCGTACGGAAAAATCTTCACCGGCGGCTATTCCACTTGTCAATTTTTCTTCAATTTTGATAATGTCATTGAGGGAAATATCATCAATTTTGCATTTATTTTTTTACACCGCATTCCACTTTTATTCAATAATTAACGATTTTTGTTTTTAATTTTTTCCAATTTTGTAAATTTGCCCGCCGTCTTTCTTTTAATTTTATAATCTACAAGAAATTTTATGATTTAAATTTGTGAAATAATTCGTTTGTTCTCAAGAAATTAATTTAAATTATTTATCATCTCCGGACGACGCCATTGTTTAATTTTAGTTTGTTATTGTTTGCAAATTGTTATTTTACTCTATGATCATTGATCAATTTTAATATGCGGAAGTTAAAATGGACAATGACATAGAGTATAGAACAAATCTCTTTAATTATTGACAAGTGGGACAGCCTAAGATAGGCTAAGATTTTCTTCGTCCAACATAATACTAGTACATTACATCTTATCAGGTTTTTCTTTTTTTGGTGTACAATATGAGTGGTCCGATAAGCTACCACTATTTATAATTACGCTGACGTCATTACGTAAGAACTTTCGGAATACCTCCTCCCTTTTGGAGGGTAATCCCATATCAGCTGTTGGCGTTTGTATTCTTTTCTGAGTTGAAAAAAATATGGGCTGTTTTACGGGATTTTCGTTTAGTCCACCAATCATATTTAACCCTTCTCTGACTAGTCGTAAACCTTCTCTGACTAGTCTTAAACATTCATCAGAATTTTCATGACTAGGCGACAAATTTTCCAATTTAGCACGTTGAATTTGACTAAATTCTTTTAGTATCTGTACCTTCATCTCTTGAAAATCTGGATTATGCTCTACCTCCAATTCCAAGTTATCCTTAAGAATAAGCGGATCTTCAGGGGTGAGCCGTAGACAATTTATGCCCAGTTCATGTCCAAAATGATTTTTTTGAATGATTGCTTGGAATTTTTGCCTTCAATTTCTCTCAATATTATTTTTGCAGGGCAATAGTATCCAGTCTTGACGCTGCTTCCGTGTTTCTCTCTGACCCTTTGGTCGTCGGGTAACATCCTAGGCTTGCCCGATCGGTGGCATTGAAAATAGGTGCGATTTTTCACTGTGCGAACGTTGACGAACGCGCAGTGCTGCTCCTTTACTAATTTCTCCTTAAAAGCCTCAAAAACTGCAAAATACAAAATGAATATGAATTAATGACGTATTCGTCTAACAGAGGATTTAAAAATTATGTATATACAAAAGCCTTGCTAGTTCATGAGTGTAAGAGACAACTTTATAACCCTAACTCCTAACTAACTAAAGTGATGTAGATACTTTGTTGTAGGGGCACAATAGGCCAATAGGCTTAAGTGCACACAAGTAACACCTGTACCCGAGTTAAAAAAAAAAAAAAAAAAAACGCAAGGCTCAGTAATTAAGCATAAGTCATTATTTATTTTATTTATATTATGTACTTACTTACTTACTTACTTTATCCAGAGCCCACTCTTGGCATTACCGCCATCTGGTGCCGCAGCTGCCAGTATATAGTGATGATATGTTTTTGTTAGGGCTCTGGATTGATTGACACGTAAGAAGGTTATATTATGTTGTACATAGTACATTTTATATTGTAGTATTATGTATTGTAAAAAGAAATTTTAAAATTATTATTGCATTATTACACTGTTGACTGATGGGTACGTGTCTTTAAAAAATAGCGCATTAGGCAACTAAAAGTGTAAAACCAGGGAAAGAGGGAGGGTCAGAGAGAGTAGCGTATCCGTAGAAACGATGAGTTCGAGCGATATACCACAAACCTACGATAATAGTCGAAATTAAGAGAGCCCGTTGAGCATCAGGTGGTAAGTGGAAGGAATGCCATACAATAGGGCTACAAGAGCAGCCTTATACATGGTGCCCCAAGGGAGAAGACGAGTGGGACGACCACGGATGCGATGGCTGAAGGAGGACTGACGAAGGAGAGCGTAGGATCGCGCAGGCTTGCGCGATGTGGCAGAACAGGCCAAGACCCTTCACGGGCCTTAGCGCCAAGGAGTAAAGTAAGGAAACTAAGGAAAGGCAACTAAATAATTGATAATAAAATATTCTTAATAGTGTTGTTGTTTCCAACGCCTGCTTTCAGCATTTCTGCTTTAAGCAACCCTCTCAGGAGTGAGTCTATTTGTTAACTTGAGGCACCCTAAGGGTAGACTCCTTCACCTCGGGGGAAAAGGGAGTTGACTGACAGGGTGAACCTCCTGATTATAGTGGATTCAAAACCACTTGGGGAACATGGTAGTCACACGATTCATATAACTGCAAAGGCTTTCACTTCGACCACGGCCCATCAGCCCGGATTCTACTGGTTCCTCATCACACGATTAAATCGGAGGTGACCAGGACTCGACACGCACGTAGACTGACTGGTATAGTCTCATCTCGTTATCATGTCCCACCATGTTCCCCTGCCAACGATGTGCACACTACCATGTTTGCCGCAGTTTGAAACAATCATGTTCTGCTCTCATGGAATCAACATGGTAAGGCCGTTGACTTAGTAGCAGAATAGTAGTCATCCACTAGCTTCTCACCCTCCATCAGACTGTGGAGTTTTAATACGAATATGCTAATGTCGCTTACCTATTCTTGTATCAAAGAAACGAGTTTGCAGATCAGTTAAGAAGAAATGTTGCGTTGTCAGATGGTAGTCAATTTGTTTTGAAGGAAACGATTCATGACAGATGGGACATTTTTGAAGATTTGAAGACCGTGTCCTATGTTGCTCTCTTTTATGTTTCTTAAGCGCATTCATACTTGGAAAGACCGCTCCGCAGTTAGTGCAACGCTGCTTTTTGCACCCAGACCATTTATGTTTAGGTAATCTGCAATATAAAGTAATACAGTAAATCACAGGATATATTTTTTAGTTTTTTAAATACCCATGGGGTAAGCGCGCTTTCTGGTTTTTACATAGTCGTGTTGTGGGTAGTTCTGTCAGTGGTTCAAGTTCAAATCAAGTCAGCCATTGTTAACTGTGATATAGGCGAATAGTCCTAGTTTTATGCTTCGTCAAGTATGTAGTATGCACCTAACATCAAACAAACAGAAAAACACAATTAGTTGCTAAGTTAGTAAGTTAGTGGATTAGTATTTTAGCCAGGCTTGTTTCTCAAAAAATTCATCAAGAGTACGGAGAAGTATCCAATAGTTCCCTTCTGAGCGCTTTCTTTCCCAAGGTTCTCTCGCTGGGCGGTAAACAGTTATAAAGTCTGGCCCCCATTAACTTTAACGTAAGACGGCATGGCTTCCTACTTATTTGATCCCTGTTTCTTGTGTAATGGGGGTGTATGTCACTCTGTCTGTCATTCGGACTTAACGTGGCAAATTTAATAGCCTCCAGTATATTGAGGGCTGGTAAGGTTCAGATTTCCAGGTTTTTAAATAGCGGCCCATCAGTGTTTATACTCGAGAGCCTCACATATACTCGTAGGCACTTTCACAAATATGCTTTTAATGCAGAAACTCACCACCATCAGACACGGAGTGGAGGTGACTTGCACCAGGAGCAATACCGTACAGCCGCCATGGGAAATTCACCCTACCACTTAGGTGCGAGGTTGTATAACCACCTACCCAGCCTTTTAAGGCTTTCAACTTTAACACCATCCCAATTTAGGAAGGGCGTGATTAGGCTTCTTGGCGTGAACCGCCCTTACTACGTGCCTGAATTTTTTGACCAAAACCACTACAGTTGAGTTTATATCTTATGTATTATATGTTTCTGTTTGAAGTAATGGAGTTTTAACGACGCCGAGAATACCATTGTATTTTTAAAATGGCCAATACATGACTTATGACTTATAAGAAACAGTCTGGTCTCTAACTCCTCCCATAGTATAAACAAAAAATAACAAAAACTTAGAGTTTTAGAAAAACTTGTTATAACAACCCGAATTAGTAAAACCCAAATAATCGTTAAGAAATTAACTTTGTCTAAGAAACCCACTTGTGTTAGTATAAAACCCTGAGCGCTTTCGGCAAGAACTGCCATCTACAGAGGGAAACCCACAGTTACACCTTATCTGCGATTTGAGACTTGCTCAACTCCAGGAGAAGATGCAAATGTGACTAGGGAGAGGAAACCTTGGTTTATATAGGACTGGGAGGGGGTGGGAGGGGGCGTGGCTG